>FIZU01062210.1:0-12294 GCA_900064475.1 Pseudococcus longispinus
AGTCATTCGTTTTATTCACCTGAAAAAAATATCAAAATCCAATTACTAATTAAAATATCAAGTACAGCAAAATTGAATGAAAAAAAATTAAGAATTGCAGAAACCTAACAGAAAAAATTTCGATAAAAAATTACTCAGAATTTCAAGCTCGGACCTAAAAAAAATTACCGAAAATTCAACATCGAATATCGAAAGGGAACGCCGAAAAAGTCTAGAAAAAAATCCGAAAATAACACCAAAAAAGTAAAATTAAACCAATTAAAACAAAATCAAATAATTTAAATAAACACAAGTGACAACACAAATAATACCGAAAAATTGTGCCCAGTTTCGAAAAAAATACTACAAAAATAAAACAAAATCAAGCAAATTGAAATTAATGCATGCAGTAATCCATTTAAATTAACGTAAGTGACAACTCAAGTAATTTAGAAAACCCCTACAGCCGAAAAAATGAATCAAACCTACGTAAAAATTCAACACCGAAATATTCTGCACAGGTTAAAAAAACTAAAGCACAAATAACAACGTAAAGTAAATCAGTAAACCGAAATCGAAAACATTTAAAATAAACCAAAACAGGATTACATAATACAGAGACGGGCACGAGCATTCAAAACAACATAAAATTCCACTTACCCCAGCCGAACTGGACTCATTACTCAATTACTTATCAGAATTAATTAGAAGCAAAACGACAAACGTCAACACTCACAAAAACGTAAACACAACCCCACCCCGCTTACACGACAACCAAACTCGAACTGACGCTGCCCCACCCCGCTTACACGACAACCAAACTCGAACTGACGCTGCATACTGCGCAGCTGACTCACAATCCGACGTAAAACCCCGAACGAGGTCGACGAAGGAATGAGATAGGGGTACCAAAACCTCAACCCCCCACCACACCCGATAAAAACTGGTTTTACCGGTAACATGAATCTGCCTACGTGATCTACCATCGGCTTCAATCATCCCTGAAACATCTTTTGAAAATTTTAAATTTATTGCTCTATATTGATATGCGTCATGCTGAGCTATTCAAATACCCCAAGACAGCTGCTCCACGTGGAGCCATAATGAAATTCGGTCTATTGTTATATTTTCAACGTTTCAAATTTATTACCCCCCAATAAAATTTGAAAGGTTGAATTTAAACCGGGCTTTTGCGGTCGACCAATTTCTTTACAAATAATTTCACAACAAAAAAGCCATAAATCAGGAAAATTTCAAAAGAGGTTCGACAGATACGTGAGGCGGTGAGGTTATTTTATAATAACAGCTGAATACAAAAGGTTAATAATTTTTCCCCGAATTTCAACTAATTACTCTCGTAAAAATGTACATAGCACGTACTACATACGTTACGCCACAGTGTGCCAAATTGAAAATTAGGCCCCCAAAAAGGGGTTAGGACCCAAAATTTTGAAAAATACGATATGGGTATCGAAATATGGGCTTTAAAGGCGCTGAATTTCATTTCGATAACCATTTGACCACCAAAACCAAAATTGACCCCCCCCCCCCAAGGGGGTTAGGACCCAAAATTTTGAAAAATGCGATATGAGTATCAAAATAGGGGGTTTTAAAGGTGCTGAATTTCATTCCAATAACCATTCCACCTTAAAACCAAAATTGACCCCCTCCAAAGGGGGTTAGGACCCAAAATTTTGAAAAATGTGATATGGGTATCAAAATTCATACCAAAGCCTCCCAATTTTCAATTTGGCACACTGTGCGGCGTATTATCGCGTACTTTTAATTACAATTTGATATCAATTGTAATTAATTTCATTAAAATTAGACATACTAGAAGGGTTACCTAAAGCTAATTTCTCGTTTTTCGTTTCACTATCTAGCTACATTTAAAAGATGAATCGATACAGCGCGTTTGTTAAATAAATATAAATAAAAATGAAAACATCAATTCGTAGTTTTTAATTTAAAATAATACTCGAGATAAAATACTAACACTTAAATGTAGTATCACAAAATTATTTTTTTCAATAAGCCGAAAATAATGAATATGTACATAGAATTTAACTACAAATTATGTTTAAACTTGGCTTACGATAGTACCAATATCTCGTGGTATGACCAGATCTCTCATCGCATGACACCTCTTGGTGGGTAAAAAAAAAGGGGGGATGCGAAATTAACCGAAAAGTAAAGAAAGAACACCAAAGTTGCACTAAACGTGTCGTCTTTTGAAAGCTTCAATAAGCGAAGAAACAAAATTCGATGTATAAGAGGTAAAAAAAAAAGTGGGAAAAAGGGAACGCGAAATCATTTTTCGTATTAAACTATCATTAGCTTATTCGAAAGCCCTAATTAATCCGTAAACTGATACCGACGTAAAATAAAGAGGGAAGAAAAGGGAGAAAAATTAAACGAAATACACATCTCTCTCGGAGCTTCATTCATATTCAATTTCATACCGCTACCACTTTTCAGAAAATCCCTCCACGTGGCAAATGACAATAACCATCTCAAGCTGGGTCAGCGTTTCAACGACGTTTATACCTCGAAGACTCCCTCGAACTACTCCGATACCGAGACCGTTTCGATTCGGGCGAATAATCGTCGCCTCGTCTTCGAGAACGCGACGACGATGGCGAATCCTTATACTTACTCGAATGCTCTCTCCTGCTCGACCTATGGTAGCTCGGAGACCGTCTACGGTAACTAGGCGATCTGCGCCGTCTAGACCTGTCCGCCGAGCCAGTATTCCTAGAGCCGGTGCGTTTACCAGACGACGATGACGATTTACCGTCGTTATAACGCGACCGCGACGGACTCTTGCGCGAACCCGAATCGCTATCTTCGGAGCTACGACGCTTCGATCGTTTCGAGGCGGATTTATCTGTGGTATCAGATCTGCGCGATTTGCGATTTTTCTTACGTTTACCGCGTTTCGATTTATCTTCGGTGCCGGCTTCGCCGCCGCTGGCGCTATCGTCGTCATCGCCGGTAGAGCTTTTCGATGCACCGCCGGCCGAAGATGAGCTCGACGATGAGGCCGATGACGACGACGATGAAGAAGATGACCTGGACCGGTGTGACGAACGTTTCGTCGAATGGTGTGATTTGCTCGGCTGGCGAGCACCGCTACCGCTGCTGCTGGCGCTGCTATCTTTTTTACTACGTTCCGGGTCTTCGACGGGGGTGGTGGTGGGGCCGGAGGGACCGGTAGGGAGAGATGTGGGGCCGGGTTTTGAGTCGCCGTTTATTTGTTTCGGTTCGCCGGCAGTGGCCGGGTTACGGCGACCGCTGCGGTAATCGTTTCGGTCGTCGTCGCCGGATCTGGACTCGACGCCGGAGTATTGTCGTTCTCTGTCGTGATCCGGGTATCTTTGATGGTGAGATACGGATCCACCGGTATCTGACAAAAAAAAAACAAAAGATTACAAGATTGAAAACAATTTTTTTTAAAAATACGTCTAAGAATCAAACGAATTGTTCAATTTTTCAATTACGAGGTAAAATAGACGTGTGTTTCTCATTCATAGAAACAAGAATGAGTCGTTCAAGAACATTGAGCCAAAAAATTTTCGATATAGTTCAACAGGGATTCAATAATAGAACAATTGAAGGCATCCTTTGACCATGACTTTTAGACATTTTGTCAGACTTTTTTGAACTTTGAAAATTTTCAGATTTCCATTACCTTTTTGGATTTTGAAAATTTTAGAAATAATGCTGACTTTCAAAAATTTTTTCAGCCAAATAATTGAGACTTTTTGAATTAAGAAAATTTTAGAAATCAGGGTAATTTCCTGATTAATTGTCAGGCAGACTTCTTGGTTTTAGAAAATTTTAGATATTACGCTGATTTTCAGACATTTTGCCAGACGTTTTTGAACTTGGAAAATTTTAAAGAGCTAAAATTATAATTTTTGAACTTGAAAAATTTCAATAAAGTTTAAATCAAACATTTTGTCAGCCAGCTTTTTTTACCTAAGGTTAACTTTTACACATTTTGTCAGACTTTTTTGGACTTGAAAAATTTTTCAGATTTCCATTGACTTTTTAAACTTGGAAAATTTCAGAAATAATGCTGACTTTCACACATTTCGTCAGGCAAACAATTTCGATTTTTTTTTCAACTCGAAAAATTGAGTTTTAGACATTTTGTCAGACTTTTTTGGACTTGAAAAATTTCAAGAAAGTGTCAGACAAACAATTTAGATTTTTTCAACTTGAAATACCCCCCCAAGAATTATGCCTGACAAAATGTCTAAAATTTGGAATGAATTCTAAAACTTTTCAAGCCCAAAAAAACAAATGTCTTAAAATTTTTCTAAATCCAAAAAAGTCTGACAAAATGTCTAAAAATTAGGGTGAATTCTAAATTTTTCTAATCCAAAAAGTCTGAAGTGGTTGCCTGACAACTCTGAAATTTTCCAACGTCAAAAAAAAACAGAAATCTTAAATTTTTTCCAAGTTCAAAAAAGTCTAAGAAAATGTCTAAAAATCAACACAATCTTACAAATTTTCCAAGGCCAAAAAGCCATTTGAAATTTGAAAAAAATTTTCTTAGCCCAAAAAAGTTTGACAAAGTGTCCTAAAATCAATTTTTAACCCCTTCCTAGTCCGGAAAATTTGCCTGACAAAATTTTAGAACGTTACCCTAATTTCTAATAAAATTTTCAAAGTCCAAAAAGTCTAAAATGATTGTCTGACAAAATGTTTAAAAATCACCATTACTTCTAAAATTTTTCAAGTCCAGAAAATCAATGGAAATCTGAAAAAATTTATCCAAGTCTAAAAAAGTCCGACATAATGTCTAAAAGTCAATGGTCGAAAGCATGTCGCTCGAAATCTGTCGGTCGGAAAGCATATCCTGTGCCAAAATTTACTTCTAGACTTTCTTAAACGACTCGTCGGAAAAATAATTCTAAAATGCAAACAATTGCACCTTTATCTCGACTATTTCGAGCTTTCGGTTCATCTTCTTCATCGTCTTCATTGCCATCATCATCGATATCATCTTCGTCTTTCGCATCACGTTGAGCAATTAATCTTTCTCTAGCTTCCTGATCTTCGATCAGGCGCTCAATTTCGTCCTCGACGAGAGTAAAATCTCTCTTCTTCTTTTCAATAGTCATCTAAGCAAAAAATAAACCACGTTGATTAATTTCCACACATTTAATCTGCTTATCTACTACTCAAGAGATACCAAATTACCTTGAGTTCTTCGTCAGAGTCGATATCGTCATCTCTGTCACGTTCACCATCCGAACTATTATCCTCGCTATCGTAAACGTCTAATCCTAAAGTAAATATTATCCCTAAATTAATTTTAAAATGTCTCAAACCTGGGTACACTGTTTTGAAAACTATTAATCGCCGTCCAAATGTAATCATTGCAGAAGTGTACTTTTTTTTTATAATTTTCTTAAAAACAACAAATACACATACGTACCCAAATTTCCAGTTAAGGAAGTTAAGGCATTACTCTTTCGTATCTGCGGAGCTGAAGCTTTTAAAAAGACAGAATTTTTTAAATTCTCTACGTATAATAACGATGAAGAACGATATAACAACAAAAAAAAAAGATGATATTACACATGGAAAAAATTATCGTGACCGATATCTCGTTTTCGAGTTCCCTCGTTACTCAACCTACCAAATTTGTACATACATTGAAGAAGGAATTTTGTATAACAAAAACGCAACAATACCTGATGGTCTATATCTTCTGTGTTCCTCTTTAGCAATTAAATGTACCTGCTTTTCGGTCGCTTCCAATAATATCTCAGTTAAAATTCTTCTAACTTTCAACATCTATAAATAATTGAAAAATACTCATCTAATATAATAGTTCGCGAAATTCGCCAACTAAAGAACAAACGACGACGAGCTTGAGCTACGTTACGTCGTGTCGAGTGATTTTTTTCGTTCGAGTACGCTCGTTCCAATTTACAGAATAATAATAATACGTATACCATGTGAAAAACAGCCTAAAAACTTAGCCAAAACAAGTATTACCGATTCTTCCATTATCTGATCCTTAGTCTTACGTAATGCCTGAGGCTCCCTCGAACGTTGTCGAGGTATCGAAGGCGAACGACGTTTTTGAAATTTGGGCGCTGGGGCCGGATCTGGTGAAAATCTACGGACGTAGTCCGGCATCGCTGGAGGAGGATCTCTGGGTTGAGGTTCCTAAAATTACACGATTCCAATATAGAGGCAAATAATTGACAGATAATCGATTCGAAATGAACGTACTTCGACGTAAACAGGCATTGGAGCTGGTTCAGGCTCAACGTGTTCCGATTTTATTTGATCCATGATGTATTTTTCTTGCACCATTCGTTCTCTTTCCATTTTCTTCTGCTTTTCTCGTTCCATTTTGGTCAAACCATCGCGAATCCAAGCGGGTAATTGTTTCTTTTTGGCAGCGTCTAAAATATCAAATATTAACGTATTCGTTATCGCAAGTAAAGGAATGTATAAAGATCTGGAGATAATTACCGAGTACTGGAAACTGTTCCGGCGGTATTGATTTCTGAGGAGCTTGACGATTCGACGATTTGCCTCCTTTATGCCAATTATCGGACGAATGCTTCGAACTAGGAGGAAACGTGTTGTTGAACGCGTAATTCTGAAATCGACCAAACCGAAGATTAATAATAATAAATAAATAGGCGAAGAGACGAAAATCGACTACGATACGTTGAACATCTTGCTGCCTAGAAATCCATCTATTTGGAACTTACCGATTTCGGAATTATCGGTGGGATTACACTACCACCGGTGTTATTGTAATTGAAGGTACTTGATACTTGCGTTGTTGTGGAATTGCCAACAAGTGGGAAATTTCTAACGTCGTTAAGCGCGGCAATAGAATCGTTATTGGTTGACTTTACCTTACTATCAACGTTGCTCGTAGCCGATGGAGAACTGTCGGTCGATGGTACACTACCTGAATTTCCAGACCAACCCCACCCCCACTGGGACTGCCAATTGCCCCATTGGTTCCAATTACCACCTGAAAAAATAACAGTCTTGAAATACACTCGACTACGCCGGAGAATTCGTTTGGTAAATTACGTACTCGTTACTGCAGCACCAACAGGAGGCGTAGTAGCTTCATCGTCTTTAGTATCCATATCCATAGGTGCTTCACCACCTTCGATATCATTACTAGGCTGCGATGGTACTAGAGTTGGTGTAGGAACTGGAGTCTCCGCAGTCTTCGAGATTACCGGAGCGGGAGGCGGAGCTGGTCCTTGCGTCGTCGCCGGTACAGTTTCTTTCATTTTGATCCATTGTTGAGCTAACGAAGCCCAATCAACTACGAACAAATATTCACTGATCAATTCGTTCAAACACACGATCAACGAAACACAATAATACGTACCTTGTTCGTAAGGTATATTTTGATAAACAGCTGGGTTAAAAGACCACTGATTGTTCGAATACATGGTTTATTCTTAAACCTATGTTGCTACTTCAACACCTGAAATGAAAAAAAACGTTTGTAGTGAACGAGTAAAAATAGTATGATTTTGACTCGCAAAAGATTAAATTTTTCATATTGAATAAAGCTTAGATTACTTACTTTATGATTTTAAATTAAACTCATTTAATTAATAACCTTTACTTGTAGTTTCAAATCGACCAGCATTAGTTTTTCTTGATTCGATCTTGATTTGTACAACATGGCAAGAAGATATTTTCCAACGAAATAATCACATTAAATCAAAAGAAATCCTGATGAGGAAATTGTCATTGCGATGCTCGCATTACAATGATACGTTCGATTGGAAGCAATAAATCAAAAAGATTACTATAATAATTAATTACTCGAATTGAAGCAATTAAAATGATAAAAGTAAATTCGTATTTGTGAAATGAAAAAAATTATTCCATTAATGGCGTCAGTGTTGCGAGATGGGGAAGTTGAACGGTGCCGAAATGCAAATGTTAGTTCACTCAACCATCACCAGGTTCGTCATCTAAAAAATAGCCAACAGTTCACTAAATCATCACCAGGTTCGCCATCTAAAAAATAGCTAATAGTTTAATAAATAATCTGTAGGTTCGCTGCGAACAAAAATAAATAAAACATAAACAATAACAAACTCAAAGTTCAAAGTTCATAATTATTTTTATCTCTGTAAACACCAAAATAAACACAAACACTCTCTTATCAATCAAAGTTCGAAGAAAATCAAAAGATTTTGAATCTTTAGCATTTCCTGTCGAATTGAAATCACAGTTATTATTCTACATGCAACTGCGTTAAATCCGCATATGTTCAATTATCATAGAAATTATTCGGAAATTGATTCGCATTACTTCGTTATTTGTTTTCATTGCGAAAGCTAACTTTTATCGATATGGTGAAACTTACAGAAAAGCCATATGGCCCATACGCCGTCAAAATGGGTCGCCAAGAAATGGACGAACAATTACTTTCAAAATTCCGCGACCAGATAGTCTACTTGCATCAGATGAAGGAGAAATATTCGTTTCCTGAGCATCGTGAAACCTTCAACGGATTTCGAGCCACTTTATACGAACTGAGCAAAAATTCGATCAATACCATTACGGCTACTGCAAGGTTGAGGTATTTTCTACAAAACGACTATGATATGATTAAGGGGTTTAATGCGTTACTACCTTTTGGCATAACCCTCGAAATAAAACAAGACCAAGGTCGCACTAACGTATCGTACAGGAAGGTAACTTCTCGTAGAATAATCGAAATGAACCAAGAATTCAGCAAGATAATCAAAGATGTAGACAATTTTGTCACGAAAGTACACGAATATTTTGCCAGAGACGGTCTGGATTTCAAAACATTTATAAACACTATCGATTCCTACAGAAGAAAAAAGTGTAATCCTGACGAAAGCGCGAGAGCGAATGAAGCTCTTCATTCTGACTTGAACGAATTGCTGAAGAATCATGAAGAACTTTTGGAAATATTTCGCAATCTTCGTTTGCCCGATTATTTGTCTACGATTGCGTACCACTTCAAGTACACCCCTAAATTACAAGAAAAAATATACGATATTGGTGAATATCAGTTGAATTTAAAGTTGTACCTAGAAATTCGTAAGCTTTTGGAAAACGAACCAAAAATGAAAAAAAAATTCGACGCTGTAGTCGCGGAACATACAAAAAAACAGTGGTTCGACGAAACACCCAATAATGATGAGATTCGTGCTGTTATGGCAGAAATTTTCAGAGGTCGAAAAGCGTGGCGTATGCATCTGAAAAATGTTGAAACGAAACATTTCCTGGATGCTCTGAATCTATCGGAATAAGTACAAAGTATGCCTATTAATTATGGTTACGATGTAATGTTAAGTTCTTTTTAAATCCATGTTGGACCATGTTGATAAAATGCAAAATAAAAATAAGCAAGATCAAAGTTCATAGTTCAGCGATGTCTTACCAAGCGACGAAAATCAAAGTTCAGAGGATTTTGGTCAGTCATTGTCTGTCGGGATAAAATAATTACGTATTATTTTACGTGCAGCTGTATTGAATTCGCATACCTATAAGAACACACCATTAAACCACCTTTTATATCGAGCAAGCCGATAACTTCTCCTTCGATTATCGAAATGAACCACGAATTGAGCACGATAATCAAAGATACAGATGAATTCGCAGTGAAAGTACATGAATATTTTTCGAAAGGCGGTCTTGATTTCAAAATATTCGTGAAAATATTAGATGGCTACAGAAACATAAAATGCAATCCCGAAGAAAACATGATAGGGCATAAAGTTCTCATTCTGACCTGAACGAATTTCCGAAAATCAAGATTTCTTGGAATTATTTCACCAACTTCGTTTCCCCGATCTGAAAAATACATAATAACGCTGTAAAAAAAATGTATGAAAAGTTGTTCCAAGAAGTGGCTAAACTTACGTAGAAGAAAAACGAACCAGAAATAAGGAAAAAATTCTTTGTGGCAATGAATGCGACACAAAAAATGTGAAACGATGAACCGGTCAATCGTGATGAGGTTGGTCACAACCCGTGGGTTGGTGCTGCTGTAGCAAAAATTTTCAAGGATCTGAAACAGATGCTTATACATCTTAGAAAGGTTGGAAAGGAAGCATAAACTAAGCATATTAATTATAGTAATAAATAATAATAATAATATCGAGTTAGTTTAAAATTTTCATACTTATAAAATAAAATGAGTTTATTCTCAACTTACATATTTTGAAAATTTTCCAGACTTGTCCATCTTCTATCTTTGGAAGAATAATTTTCACTTTATGTTTTTTCAAAACATCCAATAAAATCAACGGTTCATCTCCCTTCAAAAAAGCAATCATCAGCGACAAAAATAACTGTCAAGTGAAAACTAAATCAACAAAATCTTCTCGTCGTACAATGATTTTTTTCATTAATAAAAAAATACGTAAAAAACAAATACAAAATCACAATAATAATGACACGACATCAAGAAAAATATAAATTAATACAATACTTCCTCCGCATTAACCTAGCACTAACAACGAATTTTATACGAATAAAAAAGATAGAATAAAAAACAAATACAAAATAGGTAAGTAAACTATGTAGTACATTAATCAACTAATTACTCACAAAAAAGACATCACAGTACAATCAAAAAAAAGGATTACATCGTAAGCATAAAAAAATTGTATAAAAACTTCAAAAATACAAATGCTCTCGTTTAAGGTTCTCAGCATACCGAACTTGCTCAGCATCATGTTCAGTTTGCCGGAATAAATAATAAACAGGACAATCCAATGACGAACACCCAATCGGTTCACTTCTTCCACAACACGAACGACAAATCTACACGATAATGAAATAATTACATTGCTAGATTCATTTCAATCTCGTTTGGAATTAATTTTACATACCTTAGCTACGTTATTATGCTTGCGTTGCCACTGGTTAATCATGTTGCCTAAAATCAACGCTACTCTTTGCGGTTTGTGTTCGCAGTTCCTACAAACACTACTGCCAGCAATTGTCAAACAACTTAAACATTTGGATGAACTAAAATAATGCGAAATTGTTGTTTTCTTGAAAGCTTTGTTACGAAGTTCGTAATCGATGGGTAAATTCAAGTTTTGCTTTTTTGGCATTTCTTTATACCTATGATAGAAATTGTTAGAATATGTATATACGTGGATTTTGGAGTAACAAAAGAGGAAAATAATTTACCATGCCAAGACGCTGACGTTCATCAAAGTAAAACATCTTTCCAAGGCCGGAATAATCGCTCGAGTAATATAATATTCGGTATTAATCAACGAACCGGGATTATCTAGGAATTCTTTCGGTGTACGCACCAATCTGATTAAAGGAACTCCCGGTGCTCCGGTGGCGATCACGTAACGAACTCTTTCTTTGACCCGAGGCTCACCTCTTCTATCTTTCATTAACGCTTGTCTATAAAATATTGCAAATTTAATAAACAGTTCGTGCCAAGAAGAAAGGGAGATAGAAAAGACGAACTTGGCGAGTTGTAAAGCAGGCACGCAAGCTGCCGGTTTGTAGTTATTCAAACCACGATACTCTCTAGCAAATGTGAGTTCTTGAATGCTAATCCGGCCAGAGATCAATTTGGTAAATTGACGTTGCACGTATTGCTTAACTGTGTTGACGTTTTTCGTTTCGAATAATAATTTCAAGCTTTTTTCCAGGATCTGTAAAGAAATGGAAAAAAACAGATAGTCGTCGTTTAGAAATTAAAAGGAAGAATTGTAGGTATATCGAAGTGAAAATGTTCAAGAACCTTAGATATGGCAGGGCAACCATCTCTTCGAACTGTTTCGATTCCTTTGGCATCGTACGTTGGTTTTTCTTGGTCTGGGCTTTCGTACATATATCCAACGTATCGTTTTTTCGTCTAAAATACAAACATTGAAAATGAATTATTTTTAACAGCGAAAAAAAGAGAAAACATTTCTGAACTTTTTCCACTGGTGGGTCATTCCATGTCAATTCGGCCATGTTTTGACCTCGGGTCCTCCAATTTTGCTCAAAATTTTTTTACCAGTTTCCTTTGATCCAAAAGTAAGGTCCACCGTTGTTTTGCCACCGAACACCCTGGGCGGTTTTTGGTGGAGCTTTTTTGTTTTTCGACTTTGCAGATTTCTTGTTACAATATCCAACTTTGGCGCCACGTATCTCCAGATTGGTGATAGATAGCGAAAATCGGTAAACCGGACTTTGAAGAGCATCCAAAGGAGATTAAAAAGCGTTTGTGTAAGTTTCAAAAATTGAAAGCTGAACTTTTTTGAGAAAAGCTCAACTTTCGAGTGCTTACAAAAGTTC
>FIZU01062212.1:0-26523 GCA_900064475.1 Pseudococcus longispinus
GTTTTTCAAGGTCAAATGGACATTTTAAGCTTTCCAAGGGCCATTTTGGTAACCCATTTCAGAGGTGCAATTCTAAAAAAAATATATATTGTGTACTTAGTGTAGATGTTCAACCCCATATTTTTGTAGAACTTGATATCGTGGTGCGTCATCTTCAAAACTGCAAAAAGCCGACTTTTTCGTCCATTTTCCCCCCTTTAATGGGTCATTTCTGGTCGAAACTTATTTTTCTTGAAATATATCATTAATGACATCAAAATACACCATCAACCAGCATTACGACAAAATTCGTTCGTTTTCCCCTTTTTTCCAATTTTCTCTTGAAATACCGGAATGATGCCATTTAGAGGACCCACAACCTGTTCGAGATGATCTTGGGACCTAAAAATCAAGTCTGGGCTTGTTTCAAGGCTATATCTCTCATATATAGTGCAATTTCAGCAAAATTGAGCAACTTTGATTTTAATTTGCTCTTTTTCAACAATTGAGTATTTTGGACTTCGGAAAAATGTTACATGAAATAAGTTGGAAAAAAATCAAAGTTTCTCAGTTTTGCTGAAATTATAGAATTCTGAACAAACAAATTTTACAAAAAAGTCGGGCTTTTCAAGGAAGGAATAATTTGACCCTGAGTGGGAATTTTGAATCCAATTAGTGTAAGTTGATTCTTATGGTTTAAAATCTCCCTAATGAAATTTATAGGTCGCTACATCGCCGCTACATCTTCCTGGAGGTTGTGATTGTGAAATTTTGAGTACCTAAAAAATTTCATTTTTGGCAATTTTCAATGTAATTTATTCAAACCAGCTGATATGCCAGATACCCTCAAGGATCATTTATCGAAATTAAAAAAAAAAAATTGACGCAAAATTTCTTATACGAGCGTAGGTGGAAGACCTTCAAAAATGCAAAAACGTTACTCCAACACCCAATTATCGAATGAATACTTATTTACGGCAAACTAGTTATGCAATTTTATTAACGTCAATAAAATACGTAGGAGTTGAAAATACGAAGGCAGAAATGGAAACAACTTCGTAGTTCGCGAATGTATTCTTACAATCTAACATTTCGATGAAATGTCAACTGAATAATTTCAATGGATCCTTATACGTAATTTCAGAAAAAAATTGAAATTAGTTAAAAATTGAAAAGAGCATATGCAGGTAAGTAGGAGTGATTTAGTCCACTGCGGGAATTTGGACTCAACTAAGTTGTGGAAGTTGGCCCTAGCAATAAAATTTTTAGGTCCATACCACCACCACCATCCCTTCCCCCAACCAGGAAATCAAATTGTTTTTTTTTTATAAATTTTCATTTTATAGAATTCTTAACTACATTTTTTCAAACTTACGCAAACAATTTGTACCCTACCAAAAGTCATTCCTGAAAATTTTTTCAAAATGTTCATATCGACATGTTCCTTGAAAAGTGCAAAAAATTTTTTAAATATTTTATGCAGCATACTCATATAAAACACATATTTTCTTCAGAATTTTCAATATGGGTGGAAGACCAAAATCCGAAAAAATTATTTTCTCGCCATTTTTCGCCCTGAATATAATCATTTCGGACCCAAAATTGTTTTCTTACAATATATCATCAATGGCATCTAACCACACCATCAATCTAAATTTGGATCAAATTCGTTCATTTTTTCCAATTTTTTTTTTGAAATGGGCATCCATAACCTTTTTCGAAATGACTTAAGGGTATAAAATTCTTGTATGAACATGTTTCAAGTCGATATTTATCATCTATTGCATTTTCTGAAAAATCTAAAATTGAAAAAAAAATTTCAACTCATTTTATGTGAAATTTTCCAAAGTCGAAAATACTTAATTCGAGAAAATTGGCAAAAAATTGAAATTCTTTGGTCAGCTCCAACATCCCCAAAACTTTAAAAAATTCAGTTGAGAATTGTGTCGTTATATTGAGAAAAGTCCCACTTTGGAAAACAAATTCGAGGAAAAAGTCCCTCTTCCAATGGGGTGGCCAAATGTCGAAATGAGATTTTTTCTAAAATAATGACACAATTGTAGAAAATTAAAATTTATAACAATAAAACGGATTTGATTTCCTAGGGGGAGGGGGCACTTGACAATTTCATCTTGGGGTTTCAGGCCATAAAAGAACCAACTTCCAAGTTGATTAGTTACAAAATTCCCACTGATGGTCAAATCACCCCGCCTTACCAGCCTATGCTCTTTTACCAAAAAGTCAAAGGGTGTAGCCGGGTAAGCATGGTGTTTTGACTCCCGGCACCAATTTTGACGAAACCTAAATTCAGCACCTTTGAAAGCCCCTACAGCCACGTTTTTGAATTTTTTCTATTTTTATTATTTTCCATTTTCAAAGCGTAGCGCCCGCGAACACTGTATTTCCCACGAGAGCGCTGTGGAAAACGTGACATATCCGCTCGCACTTGATGCGACGGGTGATCAATTTTCATTTATTTTGACAATGTTGCACCAACTGCAAGCTTTTGAAATTAATGTGGTAGAATTATGACTAAATAATACATTTTCTGAGAAAAAAATGGCGACAGTACCTCTGAAACATTTTTACAAAATGGCGGTCAAAGTTTTTAAAAAGTCATAACTCAGCGAAAAATGACTCGAAAATTTTGAAAAAAAATTGTTAAAGTTCCTCTGACCCCCTAGAATCCATTACAAAAAATGCGACATTTTTTATCTGCATTTGGCGAAAAACTGGAAAATTAAGACTAAAAAATACATGTTTACCTCTACCCCAAAATAATTGCGCTAAGGGTCCAACATTTTTTCTCATCATGGTTGACCTTTTGGCACAAGTTTCATCAAAATGGGTGCCGGGGGCCAAAACACCATGCTTATCCGGCTATACCTTTTTTTCAAAAATTTTTAGAAGTAGAATTTTTTATATCAGTAGGTATAGATGGAAAACCTTCGAAGCTGCAAAAAACCGATTTTTGCTACATTTGATTATTTTTTTGTCGTTAGGCTATGATATTCCAATTCCAACACTGAAAATTGCCGAATGAATATTTACGGCAAACTAGTTATGCAATTTTATTAACATCAACGAAATTGATTTTCTAGTTTATACGTAGGCGTTGAAAATGCAAGGGCAGAAATAGAAACAACTCTGCGAATGTACTCTTACAATTTGACATTTCAATAAATGTCAATTAAATAATTTCAACCAACCTTAAATTCAGAAAAAAAATTGAAAATTTCTCCTTTCATGCTTCCTTACATGGCAATTTTTGACATGAAGCGAACTTGTAAAATTTTTAGCACCATTAGATGGGAAGTAAGGAGACTTCGAGTTGGATAAAATTTCTTAGGGGGGGGGGTGTGAAGAAAAGTGGTAAAATGTTGACTTTTTTCGTATGACCCTTGATGATATATAGCGTTTCTGTGAGTTTGAGAAAATATGATTGAAGAAAATTTTAAACCAATCCACAAATTAGTCAACTACTGCCCCAGGAGAACGTTGGGGTAAAGTAGCGATCTAAAAATTTCATCACGATGGTTAGCGACTAGATATACTGTATAAGAAAAAATTCAGGCCCCTGTAGGGGCTAAATCGACACCACTTTCCCTTCAATATTCTCTTTAACAATATGTTGGCGAAATGTAAACCAAATATACCTACAATGAAAATCACAGACCAAAAAAAACTTAGAAACGTAGTTAATTTTACGAATTTCACAACAATAAATACTAATGAATAATGATATTACTCGTATAAATCTTGTTAAAGATTAAGTTTTCATGTTTTTTGATCAAAATTTCACTCTCTTCTGGCAAAAAATTCCAATTTACAACATAAAAATCACTGAAATAGTAGTTGCTACAACACAGCTTTTTTTTGTGCAAAAAAATATACAACTTGAAAGTTGTCGAAGTATCATTAAAATTATTTGAAATACCGTGCAAAGTGTAAAATTAATCGAAAAAAACATTGAAATTGTTGAAAATGTAAATACAAGGTGTTTCACAGTAAAAATAAGCCTTTCGACTCCGTAACTATGCAACACATGCCGAGTTCATGTAGGTATATTTGTTGAACTTCTGAGGTATACTCGTAGAGGCAAAGAAAACATTTCCATTTTCAATTATTTGTACATTGACAACCATTGTAGCAGAAACATTTTTTGAGAATTTGACAAATACTGAATAAGTTGTGCACTCTATTGTACGTTTTTTCAAATATTCAGCCAGATTGTACGCTTCCCTATTGACGTTTACCCATGCAACTAAGAGGATAGGCAAACATACCTGCATAGACACGATATGTATTGCATAGTTATTGGGTGAAAGATTTTACGTCTATGTCAATTTTTTCTAAACTTTTTTTCGATTTTATGATTTCATCACAGATTCAAACAAAATGGACAGAATATTACTTAGTGATGTCAATTACTGAAAAAATAATAGATTATTCGATTATTCCAAATTTAATCGATTTTGATTATAGGTACATTCGAGTTCGGTTGATTACACCCTTCAATCTATTTAGATTTTTAGATAATCGATAGCAGTTAAAAGTTGCAGATAATCAAAATTACTTTTGATATTCTTTAAAAACATTTTACTAAATTTTATGACACTTTGAGATTGTTTCCATGAATTTTTATGAAATTTTTATTGATTTTACGGTCTCATTAAAATTTGATTACAGCTTTTAAATTCAATAAATTATGACTTCTGATCAATTTCAATTATTGATTCAATCTTTGATAAAATACAATTAATAATCGATTGTAATCGACAGCACAGTTACAAATTGAATTTTAATACCTACGGTTGTAGGGAATAATTTCAAACGTTTCCTTTGAAATCGAATAAAGATATTTCAAATTTAACAAGGAAACGCACAAATCGATGCAGGATCTCAAATATTACATTTTTAGCTCAGTTGAAGGTGTCTTGAGGGTGAAGGAATGAGAAATGAAAATTACCAAAATCAGTTTTTTTTTCTTTTTGAAAGCAACCCTGTATTGTGGACCCATAGCCCTATCTCTAAAATTTCATGTGAGTACTACTTTCAATTCAAAAAACAATTTAGATTTAAAAAATTTACAAAATCGAAATGGTTCGAGTTTTTTTATCCAACCTTAGTGAATAAATCTGCAAATCAGGTTGTTTGAAGAACACAAAGAAAATAAAAAGGATTGAATTCGATACATGTGTCTGTCTAGACCCACGTTTCAAAAGATGAATTTACTTTACTGCAAATAGTATAGTTTATTCAAGTATACTAACAAGGTATTGCCCCGCAGTTACAATTAAGTAGGTACCTATCTTTCATTTATAAAATCTCATTTTCTCTATTTTCATAAAAAGGCTAAACAAATTCAAATTTGAAAAAATACCATCTCCCAAGTGAAGCCAATAAGAAGAAAATTGCATTATTCTTCTAAATATACGACACGTGTCTACTTCTACGCGTATTCGTATTTCGCATTCTAGCAATATCTCGAAAAGTCTATCCTACTTGATACGTAGTATACCTATTTTGAATACACCATAGATATGGTATTATAGGCAGATAGGCACATACGTCACGCCGGCAACGCCCTCGAACCGATACAAATTATTAATGCTACCATCGTAATAAATGTTCGCTTGATGGATAAATATTGGACCCACTAATTCTTTCTTTTTTGTCAACACGCTTAAATGTAATGCAGACGGCGGTGGTCCTTTATAAAATCACTTCAGGATTTTGTAAGTTGTTTGTTAAAAAGGGAATTCCTACGGTTTCGTTGCTGCGAAAAGTTCTCGGGGGTCGTTTTCGTTACACGCAGACACTCTGTGACAACGAAGACCGCACAATAAGATAAATGATATCCGCTTCACTCGCGAATTTTTATCGTTTTTTCTCACTTTCCTTATTTTTTCCAGTTTTTATTTTTTATTTTTTCGCTTTCGCTTCTTTCAATCCGACTCTCGCATTTTTTATTCACGCCGTCTCCCTCTCGTTCTCTCCTTTATTTATACTTGTTTTCATGAAGTGCCCATTGTTGCAAAATTTCTTATACTTATATCTTAAAAACCAACTTCGAAGCAAAAAAAAGTAATTTAAAAGTTGTTCAAATAATACTATAGCGAAGTATTTTTTTACCCCTCGGTTATAACCTCGTTGAAGGTATCGTTTTTCGTTTTGTTAACGATATTAAAAAAAATAAAAAAGGAATTAAATAATACGAATGATGGATACTCGAGTTTTCAATTTTTATATTAATAATATGATTAGCATTAAGTACAATTATCAATGATGAGGAAATACGAAAGCGAAAATAGCAGCTTTATCGTATGGGTTATTTAGGCATTTATAATGCCATCGCAACTTGAAAGCTGAACCAAATACAAACAAATGATTGTAAAGATTTTACGTTTGAGCGCTTCTCATTTTTCAAAGTTTTCGGGGTTAGAAACTTTCACTATAAAAATTTTTCAAGTAAACAGAAGGATGATACGATAAATTTATTTGTACGAGACTAAGTTGATATCTAAAAATAGAATTTTGAAAAAAAAAGTAGGTATCAAACAGTCTTATACAAAAAAATTCGAAAATATGGATGATGTAAGGGAAGGGAGTTTATAACACTGAAATAATAAAATGACCTCGTAGCAGGATAAGAATAAAGGGTAAAATTCAAAGTTTTCATAATTTTGGAGTCGGATATCAAAATGTAAGTCGTTTAATCTCCTGAAACCATTTTAAAGTCAATTTATCTAAAAACTTAAAAAATTCTGCCAAAAGATCAGAACTCGAAAATTTCCCAAAATTTTAAGAGGGTGGATATTAAAATAGAAATTGTTTACCCTAGAAGTACGTTTCTAAAGTAATTGTATCTGAAAAAAAAGGACCACCCTTAAGAGATGGAACAAAAAACTCAAGAAATTCTCAAAATTTTAGGTTGGTAACAAAATGTAAATCCTTCTGAGTTAATTTTCAAATTCAATTTGTCAGACACTAGGGGACGTCAGGACTACACCTTCCGGCCACTCCGCAGCCCCGCATCCCGAAAGCATTTCTCGTTTTATTCGAGGGTGGACCTTGAAATTTTTTTTCAAAAAGTTCAACAATTGTTTAAAAAATGACAAATTTTCATTTTTTCGATCCAAAATTTGAAAATTTTTAGAATTTGGCACAAAATATTTGAACCTTGATGCTTGATGAGAATGACACATCTCCACGTCAAAAAAAAAAAAATTGAAAAAAAATTACAAAATCGGACCAAAAAATGGTCATTGGGAGAGGCTGATGAACAAAAAATTGGAAAAAATTACAAAATTTTATTTTAGCATAGGATGTGCTTTTGCTAGCGGTAATTCCGCGAAAAATGCTACGAAATTTCGTCACGATGACTTTTAGACATCATGTCAGAATATATTGAACTTAGAAAAATTTTCAGACACCCATTGACTTTTTGAACTTGCAAAATTTTAGAGATAATTCTGATTTCTAAGCATTTCGTCAGACAAACAATTCACACTTACTGAACTTAAAAAATCGACTTTCAGTCATTTTGTCAGACTTTTTTGGACTTGGAAAAATCTTCAGATTTCTATTGAATTTTTAGACTTGGGAAATTTTCAGAGATAATGGCGACTTTTAAACATCTTGTCAGACAAATAAGTTATAGCTTTTGGACTTGAAAAATTTTCTAGATTTTCATTAAATTTGAGACATTTTGTCAGACTTTTTTCGACTTGAAAAAATTTTCAGATTTCCATTGACCTTGAACTTGGAAAATTGCAGAGATAATGCTGACTTGTAGACTGAAAAATTGATTTTCAGATAATTTGTCAGACTTTTTTGGACTTTAAAATTTTCAAGAAAGTACAAATCAGACATAAAATTCAATGAGCAAAACCATATTCTATATTTTATAGTTTCATGGGTATAGTATAGAGATGACGTGGACTTTTTTTTGTCCTAAATTAAAATTTTTTAAAAAGTTGGAAAAATGTCAAAAAAATTGAAAAATAACAAAATTTTGATTTTTTATGTCCCAAAATTGAGAATTTTTGAACCAGGGTACTTGATGGCACATCTAGGCGTCAAAATAAACAACTCAAAAAAAAAAGGTCGAAATCGATTCGTTGGGGAAAGCTAGCGAACTGCTACAAGGTCTTCTTATTTCCAAAAAATTTAAAAATCTGTTGAAACATTTTTTTTAAAAAAAAGAAGTTTTTATTTTTTTTTTGTCCCAAATTTAAAAAATTTTGGATCTTGATGCTTGATGACACATCTACTTGTCATGAGAAAGCTGGCGAACTAAAAGTTTTAAAAAGTTCAAAAAGGTTGAAAAACGCAAAATAAGTTGAAAAAACAACAAAATTTCGATTTTTTCTGTTCCAAATGTTGAAATGTTTGCATCTTGATGCTTGATGAATGAGACACAACTACCCGTCAAAAGAAACATTTTGAGTAAAAATAGTCGAAGTAGGTCAATTTGAAGAAAATGACAAATATGTTTTCCACAAAAGTTGAAAAATGTAAAAAAAATTGAAAAATTACAAATTTTATTTTTTGTCTTGAATTTAAAATTTGAAAAAAAGTTGGAAAAATGACAAAAAAAAAGAGAAAAAACAAATTTTTGATTTTTTATGTCTCAAAATAAAAAATCTTTGAATCGGGGTGTTTGATGATACATCTAGGCGTCTAAAATAAACACTTTGAAAAAAATGGTCAAAATTGGTCCATTGGGAGAATCTGGCAAACGGTCACAATGTTTTTAAAGTTTTTAAAGGTTTTTCCAAAAAGGAATAAATATCAAACTGTGTCACAGGAAAGAGGGAAAAACTCTAAAATTTTCAAAATTATGTGTAGAGTATTGAGATGTTGAGTTTTTTGACTTCATGAAATTGTTTTTGAAATCATTTTATGGGAAAAATTAGAAGTCTCTTAAAGAGTTAAAACAGAACCCAAAAATTTGAGTTAGTTATCAAAATGTGTGTTTTTTGATCATGCGAGTCTATTTCTAAAATAACTATACTAATCTGAGAAGCAAAAATCACGTGAAGAGTTGAAACAAAAATTCAAAAAATTTCGAAAATTTTGAGTTGAGTATAAATGTAAATTGTTTGACTTTGTGAGTCAGTTCTGAAAGTTGATCATTCAGCGAAATCAGGAAAGCATGTCCCAAGGGAAGAGAAAAGCCAAAAATTTTGTAAAATTTTGAGTGGATTATCAAAATGTTGAGTTTTTTGACCCGATGGATCTGTTTCTGAAATGATGTTATCGAAAACACTCAAAAATTTCCTAAATTTTAAGCTGGTATCAAACTGTACCTCTATAAATTTTTACCCTAATGAGTCAGTTTGTGAAAAAAACACCCAAATGAAAGAAAAAACTGAAAAAAACTGAAATTTTCCAAAATTACCGTTCTTTCTATTAAAATAAATTTTACTCCTATCCCTAAATTCAGAAAAAAATTTCAATTCTTAAGTACTCACTCCAAGCCTGAGAAATTTCTAAACGTATTTTCTCATTTCTGCATCAAGTTTCTTACATATTCAAGCCGAGATGGAAAAAACATGTTTCGTGTCATTTGTCCAAAGTATTCACTTAGCTGAAGTAAATCAAGTCGTAAAATCTCAGCGAAACTAGATGCTAGTAATTACAGCGTTAAAATAATGAAAATCTTGTCGGTTTCTTCGAAACATTGAAATATGAATAATATTATTCACATTTAAACCTACCCACTACCAAGAGGTGTTGCGGTTAAAATTGTAATTGTTAGAATACCCATTTCCGCTTCAAACTGTGATATTAATTAAATTCTGTTGCAACGCGTTACGCGTTATATGTTACGCTCGTAAGAAAAGGTTAACGTTATTAAATATCAATCTTCAAGTAACCGAAGTTGAAATAATGCTCCGTTAACGAATTTCCTCCTTTTTTTAATTATACGAGTACTTGGCAAACTTTTACGTTAAATGAATACAATATTAATGTCTCATTAGATAAAAAATTATCAACTATTTTACGAGATGCGAATTACGTGCGAATTAATGAGAATAACGATCACTTTTTTAACTTTTTTTCTTTTTTATCATCGCGTACCTAATTCTAAATAAACACAGAAAAAAAAGATGCCGGCTTTATATACATTATATAATAATACTATTACTTTTTTGATTTATGTACATTTGAATTAATAAAGTTGAAAAATATAATTAAACAGGAGGGTGTCGCGTAAAATTTGATATATGATTTTTATTTCGTTAATGCGGAAATGAAAAACAACAATAACAACAACGCTTGCCCTCGTTTCCTTTTTATATTTGCTGCCGCCGCAACGATTAGAGCACTCTTCTTATCACAATATTAATACTAAATGTAATTTAAAACACTTCTTATTGTCATTCGTACGTAAGAACCAATGGTACCATCACCGAAGTCACCAATACAACAATATTATACCAGAGTATATTTTCAAAGACAATAATCATCGATAAAATCCTAGCTAAACTCACGTCAATTCGAATATATTTAGCTTATAAACAAAATCTCATTCAGCGAGCATCGGAATCGCTAACAATATCCTTAAATCAGTATTCTTTTCGTATTGAGAAGTGAGACATATCAACGATACTTCAATTCATTCGTTTCATGCGATTTACCTCGTATAAACCAATTTCAATTCGATATATTTAACAAAAAAAGGCTTTTATAAAATATAAATTTTATTATATTGAATGTCAATGCACTCGAAAAAATAATGAACTCGGTATGCTCGCTAACTGGAGAGAAAGAGAGGAAAAACAATAAACGCTAGTTTTCCCCGTGCAACCGATCGTTATTTCCAATGATTTTCACTTTTATTTTCAAATCGGTAACGAGAAACATAAATAATCACTTTACTACCCCGTAATAGTTAGGTGGTTTTGATAAATAATGTAACGTTTGAAATAAGGAAAGTTCTTCTCCTTTTTTTTTTTCCAATTTACATGCTTTATCCTATTAACATTCGGTACGAAGAGATTTCGTTCGAAATCGCAAAAAGTACAAAAAAGTTTCAACCGAATTTACGTACATACGCGATAAATAACTTCAATTTGGGAGAATGTAAAGCAGATACCTATATGGATGTGGATATTGGATTTAAAATCCATACGTGTACCATACCTACGAGATACATATTTTACATTACAAATGCTACGAAAATATAATGAGTTGATGCAAATATCAGCTCGTGTAATTTAAAATAATGTTTTTAATAATTAAAATAATGCAGAGAAACGAAGAAATGGGACAAGCTGCTAGTTTCAAGTTGAATTTTCCTGGTAAAGTAGAGGCGTTTTTTTTCAAAAAATATAAATTTGAAAAAATCGTATGTGAAGTAGCGAAACGTAGTGAAAATTGTTCACGTATTCTGCCCTTGTAGGTTTGCTGTTTCTATCAAAATTTTTTCATTTTTTCTGCAAAATTTAAGAAAGATTGAATTTTGAAAAATATTCGTAATAGTTCATTTGAAACAGAATAAAATTAGTTGTCAAATGATATGGTTACTTTTTGATTTCGTTAGATTTTCTCATTTGTGATGTTATGAAAAAAAAAACTTGGTAGGTAATTTGTAAAATTGTACGAAACTATAAAATAACCATACCATTCAAAAGCTAATTTTATCCTTTTTCAAAAAAGTTATTATGAAAGGTTTGTAAAATTGGATCCTTCTCGAGCCATAAGAGAAAAATGAAAATTTTCTAAGAAAACACTACATACGACCCACCTTGGCATCAAGGACAGAGTATGTGACCCTTGCAACTGCAAAACCCATACAATTTGTCTACAGTCTGGTCAGTGAGTAGATAACAGAGCCATTTTGGGAACTTTGAATATTTCAAATGAGCAGGTATTTCATAAATAAAATACATTCGATGAACACGTTACCCACCATTCAATTTGAAGGCTGAAATTACTGTTTGAAAAATTTAGATGAAAACATATTTTTGATCAAGTATAGAAACGGGTAGAAGTTCGCATGAACTAATCAATTTTTTAATGTTAATTTTTTGCAAATAGGCAATTTCAAAATTGAAACGAAAGGGCTATGAGCACATTATGTTAAACTGTAAAAAATTTTTTAGTAAAATGCAAAATACTACTTATGTAATAAATGGAAAATAGTATTTTATTTTCCCCTGATTTCATTCAACAAAGCATGAGATTTACACTATCACACAGTCACTTAAAGCCAGGTGTATTGAATTTACCATTGGGTAACAATGAACTTACCTAATGATTAACATTTGGGCATATATCACTATTTATTCGCAAGTTGAAAATTCAGCGCTTACCTGAAACAGAAAAACAAAACAAAATAAGTACACCAACAATCAGTAGATGGCTCAATGATCTCACACAATGAACAAACATTATTAGATTAAAATTAATTTTAAATTCTATGTTTTTTTTCTAAAGAATTTTCGTAGCTTTAAAATAAAACAAAAGAACATGGGGAAAAAATTCAAATAAATTATCATCCAATCTAAATTTTGCTTAATAAAAAGTCAATAAGTTCAAAAAGTCAGATTAATTCAGTCTAACATAATGTTTAACTTTTGAAAATTTATATGACATTTTATCAGACTTTTCTAGACTTTGAAAATTTTTCAAAAGATTTCCATTGACTTTTTGAACTTGAAAATTTCAGAGATAATGTCGACTTTTAGACATTTTGTCAGACTTTTTGAAAATTGTAAAAATTTTGAATATGCAACCGTAATATTTTTCTTGATGATATTTAAAAAAAAAAAAACCAAAATGACCAAAAATATGATTTTTACCTTAAAATGAAAATTTTGACTAAAAAATTCACAAGTTGGACAAAAAAATTACAATTGACGAAAAACGACGATTTTAACTAAACATGGCAATTTTTACTCTTAAATCACAATTTCAACCCAAAAAATTACATTTTTGACAAAAAATGACCGTTTGAACCAAAAAAAGACAATATTGACAAAAAATGGTGATTTCTACCAAAAATGATGAGTTTGACAAAAAATTACAATTTTTACTTGGAAAAATGACAATTTTGACTAAAAATGACATTTTTTACCTTGAAATGACAATTTGGACCAAAAATGATGAGTTTGACCAAAAATTACAATTTTTACCTGGAAATGATAATTTTTACGTGAAAATGACGATTCGGACCAAAAATAACAATTTTATCTCGAAATGACAATTTTGACTAAAAATTCACAATCTGGATTTAAAAAAAAAGGCAATTCACAAAAAACGGAGATTTTGACCAAAAATGACACTTTCTTCCTTGAAATGACAATTTCTACTTTGAAATCACAATTTTGACCAAAAAATGATAATTCAGGTAATTAATTTTTGATATAGATTGACAATTTTGACAAAAAACGACAGTTTGGATTAGAAAATGAAAAATGTCAAAAAACGATGATTTTGACAAGAAAATGACGATTCTGACCAAAACTGCTATTTTTTACAAAACAATTACGATTTTGGCCAAAAGTGACAGTTTTTACATTGAAATGACCACCTCTACTTTGAAATGACAATTTTAACCATAAATTGATGACGATTTTGAATAAAAATTGGCAATTCTGACAAAAAATAACATTTCAGACCAAATCACATACATTTTGTCAGACTTTATTAAATTTATAAAAATTTTGAATATGCAACACCAATATTTTTAATGATGACATTTTTCCAAAAGGGTTTGGTTTCCTTTTTCAATCAAATTTTTAAATAATTTTTGCTAAAATATTTTTATATTTAATCGAAGAGAAATCGGTTCTTACGTAACAGCAGCTAGGGGGCCCAGCGGCCTAGTAAAAAGATAAAAAGGAACATTTTTTCTCAAAATTAAATTTTTTCTTTTCAAAATTTTTTCAAAATGGTCTCTGATATTTTTAATTTTTAAGCTATGCAAAAAATTACAAGCTTATTTTGTAGAGCTTAAAAAGCTCAACAAAAAATTACTTATAAAATTTTTCATAACTTGAAAATTGAAAGAGTTATGAAGCTTGCAAGTTTTCAAATGATTGTACTTGTAGCCCCTTCAATTTTAGAGTTGGGCAAAACATGAATAAAACCCATTTTGCAAAGCTTAAAAAGTTGTACAAGAAAGTTTTTAAAAAAATGCCTATCTATATTATCAACGAAGTTATGACGTTTTGAAATATCTACCAGGACTAATACATAAGTTTGTCCCTTCAAATCCTGAGATCGGCAAACATGCATAGTTTGGATTGCTGTGTCTTTGGTTTGAGGGCGGTGCACTACTACCTGAACACCCTGTATATTAGGGTGTCCATTATTTTAAAAAATTTTGAAATTGCGGAGTGAACCCCCTAGATCTCTTCTCTATCACCTAAAACTACATTTTTCGAACTCCTACCTAAAATTCAATTTTGAAGTTTGTATAAAAAAGTGAAGAAAATATTGAAAAATGTTGAAAAAAAATGTGAGATTTTCTAAAGTAAAGCATTTTCCAAATTTTGTCAACATTAATTTTTTCAATCATTTTTTTCATATTTTCTTGTCAAAAAAAATTCAAATTGAAAATTGTTTTGGGGGGGGGGGGGGGGGGGTGCGAAGAATACAGAATTTTCTAAGCTGATTTTGTTCTTCGCTACGTGCAAGATTATCGAAAAATTATTTGCCCCGACTGCTCGAAAAAAGTGTTGAAAAGATGAGTGTTGAATTTTGAATTGTGTAGAAGAAATATATTGAAAAATTACTTATCAATAAATTTTTAAAAAATCAACTTAAAATACCCCTTCCAAAATCAATTTTCAATTTGAATTTTTTTAAGTGTGAAAAAAATTATTAAAAAAATTTATGTTAACACATTTTGGAAAATGCATTATTTTAGAAAATCCCACATTTTTCGAACCCCTGCCTAAAATTCTATTTTGAAGTTTGGGTATAAAAAATGAAGAAAATAATGAAAAATATTGAAAAAAAGAACATTCCACCTTTAGAAAAAATAAATAATATCATTTTAAAAATTCCACATTTTTCGAACCCCTGCCAAAAAACTCAATTTTCAACTTGTGAATTTTTTTGGCGCGAAAATGTTTGGAAATTTATCTACTACTAATATATTCGATGGCGATACTGAGAGTTTATTTTAAAATGGTGTTTTTTAGAAATAAAGCATTCAACGCATAATCTTCATGTAAATCCCAAGTTAAAATTTAGGGGTCGTGAGCGCCGGTTTAATTTTGCCCAAAAAATTTGAAAAAAATTTGAGATTAGTTTTAAGTAATAGAGAAGAGATCTGGGGTGTTCCAACCGCCAATTTCAAAAAATTTCAGTTTTTTCTCAAAATAACATAGTTACTTTGAGATATTGCATTTTTCAAAAAAACAAAAAAAAGCAGCATAGATGTCTTAATTAAATAGAAACTTTATTCTTCTGCTTATTATAACTCAATACCTGATATTTAAATTCTTTGGATTGGTAGTCTATTCATAATTTTTCTTTCAAGACACGTTAGCATAGGTACTTTATACAATAAGTATACCATGAATTTTGTCCAAAATTAGCATATTTGGCACTTTTTTCAAAAACACTGGATCCAAAAAGGTGCCGTAGAAATTGACACTAATGAATGACACTTTTGCTAATACTGACACTGCGTACCAGTCTCAATTTGACGCATTCACAAAAAAATTACCAGCGAAGAAATGTGGAAATACACATGTAAGTATAATTTTGCATTGAAGCAGCACATCTTCAGGTATTTTTCAACATTTTATCAAAATAATGAAGCGAATTTGACATAATTTATTCTCAGACATTAAAAAAAAAATCAAACATTGAATAAAATCTAGTTCTACATTCCTTTCTAAATTTTTGGTTTCCTTCATTAAAGCCAGAGAGCTACGATTTGGAGCATTTAGATTTTACGTTCATATACAAAATAACAGGGAGAAAAAATTCCACGACCCAGGTTACAATTTTCACGTTATTTCGACCTTGAATACTTCTGCAGTTCAACTTCCCTCGAAAATAAAATACAAGTTTTCACACTAGGTGAAATTTTTTCAAGCGCAGTAAAAAAATTTGAACGATTCAAGTTTTTTTTTTCGAGTAGGTATAAGTATTATCAATCTCGCATATATTGCATTAGCATTATTTACCGTCCAAACGTACGCCGCCGCACATATTTTACCGAATAAGAGTGCACAAACAAAATGTATACCATAAACCTTTTCGGCGAACCGAGTAAATTCCTCAAACAGATAACCTCTGACAGCTAGAAACATAAATCTGGATCATATGCGTGAGACTATATAGAGTATACAAGCCGCCGTAGAGAAAGTGTTACAAAGCTAACTAAACAAATCCAACGTTCAACTTCTTAAGCGTGCTGAAAATATTCGTACACATTATTAATAGCACATTGTAATGCACTTCTCTCTAGAATTTATACACCGCGTCTTTTACATACCATACCCAGACACATCAATTGTGGGAAATTTTACCCAAATGTTGAATAAGTAATATTTTTCTTTACCTATACAAAATATACTTAGGTACCATTTATTGGATATAACTTAGTAAAGGTCGAACTCATTGTAATAAGTTTTCTCCCTTCATAATAAAAAAACTATAAACGTTTTTCAACAGCTGCATGATAAAGGGATGGATTAAAGCGCTTTTCACGACAGCGAATAAACAACAAAAGAAAATGAAAACGCGGAAGGATTCCCAAATGGGTCATTAAAACAACAGAAAAAGTTTCCAGAGAGATGAGTGGCCGCGCAGAGGGGAGACAGCAGGGCGGTAAAAAAGAGCGAAGGAAAAACCGAAACAGAAAAAGTAGGTAAAGCCTTTTTAAAATCATTCTCGATTCGAACTGATTTCCACTTTCGATAAAAGTTGCTGTGCATTTATTGAAAATTCTTTTGTACGTAGGTTTTACTTTAAACATTTATTCAAAATACGTTGTTTAACTTTCTTTGTAGTAGGAAAATTAACGAAATTTGTTAATTTCACGCAGACAATACTAATAAAAATTTTCATTCTTTTCGCTTTCTCGGTGACTGAAACGATTCGCGTTTTTGTACGTAATTTCATTATTTATTTTTCCTTCAGATCATTAGTCTTTTGTTTTATTTCGCAAAAGCGTCGAAATCTTTGTTAAGATGAAAAATCACCTTGGAACAATTCATTTTTATTTTATATTCTTTTCGTTCAAAAAGGAGAAAAAAGAGCGGTTTCGATTTAACTCAATTATAGGCATTAATTTCGTCGAAATAAATAGCAATTTTAAAACCATACTTGGTGACAAAGGCGCGACAAATAATTTATTACCTCGACATTTTCCATATACACGCGATAAGTCTAATTAGTGCAACATGTTTTCTCGTGTTTAGTGCGGTTCGAGCGTTAACTTCGACATTGTCGTAATGCCATATTGAGGACCACATACCTACCTTTGCCGGCTATTTTACACACAATGACCCTATAATAAATTTACCCTAAAGATAAAAATTTTACCATGTTCTCGTTTCAAAAATCACAAACGCACGTATACCATTTAGCTAGGTACCTAAAATGGGCAAAAATTCAACTGTAAATAATTTATCGTCCAAAAGTAACAAAGTCTAATAAATTTTTTCCCAGCGTAATTTTCGAGTTGACTAGGTACGAAAAGTTTGCGACTATATCTAATTAAGCGTCAATTTTTCATCAAATTATCGTAAATTTTCATTTTATTTTTTCAAACAAATTCGTAAATTGTACCTAGAAATCAGAGAAAAAAATTCAAATCTGACGAATACTACGAAATGCGTTTAAATTCTCATTTTATCCATTAGGTGAAAAAAAAAACGAACGACTGAAAAAGTAACATCGTCGCTATCACACGGTACAGTATCAAAAATAGCCTTCCGTTACAAAATAAGTGAGGCAGTTACCCAAAAATGAACTTTCAAACCATTGTTCGCTGATTGCTTTAGCAATTATTTACGAGAAAAAAATGAGTCGTCGCTTTTTCAACATTTTCTGCTGCTACCCTGCTACATTCGAGCTATCTTTGTTCATCCGGTCATACTCGTTTATTAATGCTTTACGAGAAGACGGTAAGGTGTATCTTCCGCAGACCAACTTTTTGATGAGAGGTGTTTCTTTTTGACTTTTCCTGTTATTTATCACCCTAATACTATATCCTATACAGTCGAAGAAAAAAAAGAAAAATTCGTGGTATTGCTGGTGGGTGTAACGTGAAATTATTTGAAAAATTGGAGTCGCCGATGCAATGTGGTTAGAAAGCTCTTTGCACTACGAATGAAAATATATAAATCATTGGATGTAGAAATTGCGATCGATTTATTCAAATTGATCGACGTTTGTTTGAATGAGAAGCGGAGTATTACGAGGATGTGTGATCGGAAGTACTTAGAGGTAATTATATTTGTACGAATATATGCATTAGAGAATGCATATTTGAGTGACGTGCATTTTTTTTTGTAAGCCAAAAATGGGAGTGATACAAAAGTTATCTTCGAAATCACTTGATAAAATCTCAACCCTTACCCCGGGGAAATGTGGATTTTCGTTAAAAATTTCTATTTTTGGCAGTTTTAAACTAAATTTTTTTAAACTTGCAAGGATAGTAGATAGTATGAAGGGTGATTTTTGGAATTTTTTGAAAAAAATGATGAGCACTTTTTCAAGGTTAAATGGACATTTTAAGCTTTCCGAGGGCCACTTTGGTAACCCCTTTCAGAAATGCCATTCTGAAAAAAAAAATATATATATTGTACTGAGTCTTGATGTACAACCCCATATTTTTGTAGGACTTGATATCGTGATGCGTCGTCATCAAAAATGCCAAAAACCTATTTTTTCGTCCATTTTTCCCCTTAGGTGGGTCAATTCTAGTCAAAATTTTTTTTCTTGTAATATATCAGGATTGACACCAAAATACACCGTCAACCAGCATTTGGACCGCATGCAGGCATTTTTTCCTTTTTTTCCAAAATACCCAAATGACGCCATTTTGGGAATCCACAACCTCTTCAAGATGACTTGGGGCCTAGAAATCATGTCTGGGCTTGTTTCAAGTCGATATCTCTCATATAATGCAATTTCAGCAAAATCGAGCAACTTTGATTTTTTTTTGCTCAATTTCAAGAATTGAGTAGCAGAAATTGCAGTATATGAGGGATATTGACTTGAAACAAGCCCAGACATAATTTCTAGGGGAGGCCTGGAGGGTCTATCAATAATTTTTCGCAGATAAATTTTAAAAAAAAAAAATTAGCAAAAACATTTTCTGATTTTTCATTGAATTTTTTCGAATTATATTTAAACAAAAAAAATCATTAAATTATAATTATAACTTTTTACTAAACGAAATACTTACTAGGGATTCAAAACATAATGATTTTATGATCATAATGAATTTTTATCAAAACTTGGAAAATGTTATGGAAATGTTGGGAACTGGGAAGTTAAACACCGTGTTTCATACTGAATGTACCGCCTTCAACCCAGTAATTAGAGAACCTGCTTTGAAAACAAGTATGCAGCTTTGCAGCTTTTCAAACCATGAAGGTCAAAAATGTACTCCTTAGTGAATTTTCAGCGCGGTAATTTTTTCAATTCATGGTAACCTCAAGAGAGATGACGAGATATGGATTACAGAATGGAAAGGGGGTGGGTTCATTTTTTTTCAAACCTCTAATAAAATACCTATTCAGAAAAATACGAAAAATTCTAAATTTTTTCCTTTTTTAGCACAGCATATGCTTTTGGGGTGACCAAACCAGCAAAAAATACACGAAATTCCGTTGCACTGACTTTTAGACATTTTGTCAGACTTCTTTGGAATAAGAAAAATTTTCAGATTTCCACTGATTTTTTGGACTTGAAAATTTTCAGAAATAATGCTGACTTTTAGACATTTTGTTAGACTATATTAGATTTTCTGAACTTGATGAATTTTTCAGATTTCAAACGATTTCTTGGACTTGGAAAATTTCAGAAATTCTTACTTTTTCGATTTTGAAAATTTTTATAAAGTGGTCAGTTGACTCTTGAATTTGAAAAAATTTGGATTGTTTCAATTATGAGTAAATCATGTTTGTATGTAAAAAAGTTACCATTTTCAAATTTTAAAATTTTGACTTTTCATATTTTTATGGGTTCAAATTCAAAGTCAGATGCACTCCTATATTAGTAGGTAAAAGAACTTTTAAGGACTCAGAACTGTACTTTACAAAGTTACACGTTTAGTATACTACAATTTATAACAATTATCAACAAACGAATGTACCATTCAAAGATCAAGATCAATATAGTCTATTTACATATGCTTGAAAAATGATTACATGGTGAAGCTTTTACTTCCTCTTACCCCTTTTTTTATGCTTCGAATCAAAATCATACGTCACTACAGGCATTTTCATCGCTCAACGTTACCACCTCGCTGCGTGAAATCATTTTTAAAAAGTTTCCACTCTTGACAAAATTCCAATAAATTCCCAAGATTGAATATTAATGTGGCCATTCGCAGGTTAAAATATTGATTTTGTCATAAATATATGAATATGGTGTAACCGTAAAGGCGTATAAACAAAACATTAAAATGGACTAAGTTTTCGCAAGAAACTGACATATGAATTCTACCGTTTTAGTTTAATGGGCCTGAAATATCTGCGATCGTTTCATTTATCTTCGCATTCGGAAATGCGCCTTCACATTTTACTCTCTCTTTTTTCCTTACGACACGACAGATTACAAGTAGGTGAAGACTACTGTGACCAAATTTTTCGCTAGAAAATAATTTACTGCATTTGTGACCAAATAAGTAAATACTTGCTATAGGAAAGTCTACATGCTTGCAAGAATACATCAAGTAGGTAGGTACCTATCTACCTAGTTCACGATTTAGATATAGAATCAAGAATGCATTAAAGATAAAGTTAATTAATTTAATTACCATTCCACTCAACGAAAAAACAAAATAAAAGTCATCGTTAAAAACAAACTATAACCTAAGGTTCTTTCCCCATAATTTTCAATTTTTTCCAACTAAAAGAAAAAACTTGGAATATTATAGGTGGTACCTATATTTTATATTTGCAAAAGACTTTTATATTATTTCACTAATTTAAAAACAAGATTTTGCCCCAGTAATTTCGCACATTGTTATTATAAAAATTAAAAAAAAAAAACAATCCTCCGTCGAGAAATTAATGACGGGAAAGAATTCTCAGAAAAGTTTTCAGCAGGTTTTTATTGCTGCTGATTACTGCGCTGTTTATGCATATCGAATAATTAGGCTCTCTGCTAACAATAAGTAGATTATTTTCAACTTTTCATGAAAGGAAATGTGTTCGTATTTTCATTTTAACAATAAGAAACGATTGCAGGCGATTTTTTGGCCTTAGGTGGCGCTTTTTTTCAGGGATTCCTAAGATATGGTCATTGCTCAAAATATCTACATGAAAATACTGAATTTTCTTTTATTTCACTGTAAACAAGAGTTTTTTGCTTTTTTTAAAATGTTTTTTTATTCCCATAAAATATTATATTCCAATTTTTTTCTCTCAAAAATAATATCATTTTTTTAATGAAGAGCTGACAATTGCCCGAATTGAAGCGTATACAACCAATATCTGTCCATATCTCAAGGAGTGTAGTCATAAACTGAATTTTCACATTACATTCCATGAAAAAAAATTACAACTGGAAACTATAATCAATTCGAACAAAACACAAAATTAGTAACCCGCGAAAAAAAACCTGTTCGACGTTCTAAATCGTAATGAAAGAAATTCTACATTTTTAACTGAAGGTAAACATCAGCTGTGATGGGTGTGTCCCACCTTCCCGAATGTAAACGACAGCATCCGACACCATCCGAACCGATACGAATTCAACAACTTAACCAAAACTAGTTAAGCAACACTAACTCACCAAAAACTGGTTTGACAACTTCTTAGCTTCCCCTTTTTTCGCAAACCTTAAAGCTATAATTTTTATTAATTACAATCGCTTGGCCATTTTTGCATTAATTAAATTGTGCATTTCACGAAGTGTGTTTTGTTCATTTTTTTTCTATGTTCAAGTATTTTGTTTTTGCTGCAGTGAATTACGAATCAGCACTTTTTCTTGACCATTTTTATTGTATCAAGTACGTATGTATTTTCATAAATGAATAATAAAATTGATTTTCTAGCGTTACCTGCAGGCTACAACCATTTTCGTAGTATCATATTTTTGTTGGTGAAGTGGTAGTTGATATTTGTGCCCGTAGAGAACATCGTTTAATTCTTCTTTGGAGATTTTTCTGAGGAACTGAGTGATTTTCTCTATCATATTGTAACAATTTATACGCAATACTATATAATTTAATATTTCATAAAATATTAAAAACGTAAAAACATCAAATACCTAGCCTTTGCAAAAAAAAAACAGGAAATGACCTATTGACGATAGCCTTTGAAGTCACGATTCATGAAAAAAAATGAGCCAAATTTAGAAATATTCTCATTAAAATTCTTACCCCAGCATATTTTTTATTCTAGGACCATTTAAACAGGAAATAATCTCTTGTTTTTAGAAGGAAAAAAAAATTTTCAGGAACGTCGGAGGTTGCAAATCGTTTTAAAAATATAACGCCTTTTGTATAAGACCAAATCTGTAAAACGGTACCATTATAATGAGGCGGTGTTATTTGTTGGCTCAAACCCCTACACATAATAAATCAGGTAGAAAATTGGAGAACGTTCGCCATGAAACGATGTTAAAAGCAAATAATTTATTTCAATATCTACGTATACGTAACCGGGTAAAAAAAAACTTCGTAATCTAAAATACACTTAAAATATAAATGCACGATGGGTGTAGTCGGATAGGTACCTATCTGCGTAGGGTATAGCTTAACATTTCAAAATCTTCGTTAATTCTTATAAAAAAAAAAATTTTGGATCGAAATTTTAATATATTTTCCCAGGTAGGCAGGCACTCGTCACTTTTATCAACGTTACATATTTTTTTGATGGGAATTTTAATTATCTCAATGTAATCCAACACGTCATATTTGGTTGAAAAAAGGAATCCATGTTATCACAAGAATAGTATATAGGTACCTAGCTAATTGATCCACCTATAACATCCTTTTTTAACCTTCGCCAGTATTTTCCTTCTTTCCTCTACAAGAATCGCCATTTCAATATCCACTCCGCTCGTAAAGTATAAGAAACCCAGCAATGGGTACCTACATTTCGCTGTAGTCGAATCTGATATCGATGAAAAATTCGCGTTTTCAATTTTCTATTCAGAACATAATTTGGCATCCGAAGTATAATCATTAGAACGAACCTTATCCAGCACTCAATTTTACTAATAAACGCGTGCAAAAACTCGTCGAAATAAATGAGTTAACGATTCCACCCTTTTTATTCGAATAACAACAGCAGCGACGAAAAACAAACTGAGAAGATTAATTCTGATAATATAACGCCGGATAATGATTCGCGAGAAAATATTAGAAAATTTTATGGCAAGCCTCAGCATATTTCTATTTTATTTTTGATTGTGTTTTTCTGGGCATTTACAACTTTCATCCATAAATCTGTAAATTAATCGTTCGGTGTCCCCGGTTCGGAGGGTAGGAATTCTATCGACGCGATATTGCGAAATTTCAAATTTCCTAAATTCAAACGCCTTTAATGTGTTTCGTTTTGCGTTAATGATTTTTTTCCATTCGAAAAAATACCAAATATGATTTTTTTTCTATTTTAAACCATAATTTCTATACTTAGTTACAGAATTTACATATTTCATATTGATAGGGTGTCCGGAGAAAGGGTGTTAGCCGGCGAGATTTGGATATAACCGAAAATACGTCAAATAAATGGGTTATCTATTTTCAAAATTGAAGGGACAAATGACCGTCTGAAAAAAATATGGTTGAAATAATTATATTTTTAACCACGAGAATGGGAAGTATTTCTCTTCTGATCATTTTTTACCAACTTCAAAATTGAAGGGGCTAGGATCGTACATTGAAGCAAAACAATTTTTAAAAAATTAATCCTATAAATTATTGGGTTTTTGAAAACTGAACTTATTTAATTATGGCGAGTTCTTGCCTTACATCAAAATTGAAGGAGCTAAATAAGTATTTGAAATAAAAAATTTTCAAAAAATGAATCAATCTAGGGGATGAGTAGTTTGGGTCGTGGGCAGTATCTTCTTTTGAAAATGAACAATTTTTGTCATGTTCATTTTTTGCCTGAAATCAAAATTGAAGAGGCTGTCACATTAGAACCAAATTTAAAAATTCAATTTTTTTTTACAGATTTTCTTATTTTTAATGTTTCTTAGCTTTTTACATGTTAATTTTAGGCAAAAAACGAACATGACGAGAACTCTTTCATTTCAAATTATTTTCAAACTTCCTTCAATTCCCAAGGCAGGCAAAAAATCAAGATATGAAAATTTGTTCAATTTTTAAAATACAAGGTATATCTACTCCTTTGGTTGTAAATTGGGTTTGATAAGATTTTTAGAAAAAAATTGTTCCTTCAAAATTTCAGATAAGCAACATATCTATCTGAAGTGTTTTTTTAGTGGTAAGTGCTCCGTTATATTCAATCACGTACGTGTATGTACCAAACGATTTTCAGAACATCCTGTATACAGGGTGCTTTGGGAGTCAGGCAAAATGCTCTTCTGTTTTTTCTTCATGTGATACCTACCCGTCGTATCAAAATCTCATAACCCCAAATTGTTTTCGTATAATAATTCGTTCGGTATTAAAATTGTAAGGTATTCAAAACTTCTCGATTAATTTTAAAACGTACCTAATGCAATAAATTAACTAAAACATAACGAAGCATCGCGATAAGGTAGCTGAATAAATGATACAGAATGGTAAGCGATAGTGACCGCATTATCCATCATGAAGTTAACCCGAGCAGTTACATAATTTTCAAATTAGGTAAGTACTCGATCTGTTTTCGTTTATAAACATCGGCTGCGACTTTGAAGATTTAGCTAATTTTACACGGAAACGTACTTTTACTCAACAGAATAATAAGTACCTTACGTTAGAGTTTCGGTCGACTACGAGTAAACTGCGTCTTAATTCAAGTGTGCATGTAACCATCTTCTCAACATGAGCGTAAAATTGGGGTTGGTTATAAGCAAGCCGGTGCTACGAGGCAAGGGGTGTAAAATTCGCCACCTGTCCCAAAAATTAAGGAAATTTTGCAAACGAGCATCTTTTTATGCGATGGAAAATCTATGATTTTTTTGTTTATTCGGCAAAATGAGCAAAATGCTTTAATTTAGGCGAGTTGATAAATATTTCAGTAATTTGATCCCACCCTTCTCTCTAGAATCCACGTTCAAATATTGCAATTTAATCTGTTGATACATACACAAAGTAATACCATGGGAGAAAAAAAATAATACAGTTTACACCATCAAGTAGGTAGTATGTGATGCACATTTATGATTCGAAACGAAAGCGTATACCGTTGAAAAGCATTAAATAAAATTATAATGCAATGTCGAGAACAGCAGTTCATTTCAACCAATAAATTCCGTTGAATAGAAATAATTAAATCAACGTTGCAACCCTCTTCGCAAGTTCTATTGTGAAACTGTTTACCATTTTGTTGGGAAAATTCGAGTACTGTACTCGTACATAGACTACGTAGAATTCGCAATACTAAACGAGTAGAACGATGACGAGAAGGACGAGAACATAACTTCACATCTATTAACGCTCCTAATGCATTCGTAATACTCGATATGCATTCGGTTATCCACATATATTAGCAATCGAAAAGCTCCAGCGTCGTTTTTTCACGACCCTACGTACACTTTTTCCAAACAATTGATGGCGTTGGTACGGTCGTCTCATCGCGTCGCGTCATAACTATGTAGTCTGATATTTTCATAAAGAGCAAAACGATAAATTTCGAGCACCGTTTGCATTTGAAGTGGTCGCCTATCTATCTTCTCGTGTATTTCCACAATCGACGAGCGCACATCGAGCCCAAGTCCCACCGAATTCAAAGTGCAAACATCGAAACGATGGGAAAAAATCTTCCGATTACAATTCCGCGCGATTTATTTAAACACACATTACCGGCTAAATAGCAAACAAACGCGGATATATTTGCTAATTGATCTAAAATTACGGTACTAATTTTATTGCATGAATTTCCCATTTTCTCCTCGATTACCTACCGATGCGACTAGTCGATGTACGAATCGCATTTGCGGATCGAATAACAAGCCGGTTCCCATAGCAGACGGTGATATTAACGTATAAATTGGCCAATTTGCCATTAAAAGTTGAGTGTGGGACCTAGGATGGGTTTGAAAATATTTCAATGGGATTTTGATTCGAAATGAAAAATCTAGCTCGAAGAGTAGGGGCATATGCTGTAATGTGACATATGGTGTAAAGTGACACAACGTATCTATCTCAGGGTTCAATAGCGCTACCCGGCGGTAATATTTATCACTAATGCATCGATACTAATGATC
>FIZU01062220.1:0-19682 GCA_900064475.1 Pseudococcus longispinus
TTCAGCTGAGGGGGGTGGGGTGGGGAAATTTTTTTTGGCCCTAAAATTTTGTTTAGAGGTACCCAATAGTGTTTCATGAAAATTTCGAAAATCTGAGGACGGGGCATTTCACCATTTTTACCTGGGAATACCCTTTTAGACCACTAACTCAAAGGGAGACAGAGTTGGGGGTGCATAAAGTGGCGTCACTTTGGAAAAGAACAAAGTTTTTTGCCACTTTGGGTTGTACCACCTGCCGGTACCTCAGTCACCCCCTCTCCCCAAGTTCAATTTGAGTTTCTACAGTTCCATAGGCCATTGACCTCAAAATTGGGTACCACATATTGCCCTCTACCGGGGGGTTGAAAAGTTGCTGATCGCTTAAAAATCGAGATTTTTGAGTTACAAAAAAATTAAATACCCCCCCGATTCGTACCAAAACTGAACCTAAAGGCCTCTTCTGATGCAGAAGAATTATTTCGATTAAAAAAGTTGAAAATTTTTCATTACAGTGTTGCCAATTTTCAATTTTTATAAGAAAACATTTTCTAACATTTTTTTAAAATTTATTCTTCCAAAAATCGAAAGATGAAAAGGTTGCAAAGAAAAATTTTGAACTTTTTTAACCAAAATAATTTTTCTGCATCAAAAGGAGCCCTTTAGGTTCGATTTTGGTATAAGAATCGGAGCTACTGATAGCGAGGGAGGAAAAGATAGTTCAGCCGGATCAATGGGAGGGGAAGGAGGGAGAGCAGCATCGGCAGGATTTTTCGAAGGTATAGAGCGACCATTTGCAATAATACATACCGAACGTCTGTTTAGTTTCGTATTACAAGTTTCCTCATCTAACTTACTTGATTCCAGTTCGAATTTACTTGTATTGGATTTCTTCTGCTCTTTGCATATTTTCTGTTCGTTGCCAATGTCCTCATCTTCTGCCGATTCATAGACTGGCTTGAGTCGATCGACGTTGTCATTTTCTCTTTTACCATTGATCTCTATACTGAACAATTTTTTTGTTTGCTTCAACACCACGAATAGTCCATGTTTGGGTCTTACATTTTCATCTCGTCTGATAGGTCTTTCAAATTCGTCAAAAAATTGCAAATTTATTCGAGGATCGCCTGAACTTTTAGGTCCTCTGTTCTTTAGTGCTTTGAAATATTCATCTTTCAATTTTTGAAGTTTTCGTTCGCATTGTGAACTGTTGAATTTACCATTGAATTCATCGGCAATTTTTCTCCATAGCTTTTTTTTCATTTGCAATGTTTAGGAAATCTAGGCCTATTTTCTTCATACAACCAGATCAACTTACTCACATTTCTTCTTTCTGGCGATTTCCATGAAGTTCTTTTTTTACGAACTGGCTGCGACTAGTGGTGAACATTCGGGGTACCGTTTTCCGTCTCAGAATGACCGGAATTCTTGCTTCAGGGCATCCGGAAGGCGGCTATTCTTACCTGTTCGCTTGAAATATTCCACAATCGCTTTACACTTTTTGATGATTTCTGCAACTTTTTGGCGGCTGTTCCAAGATCTTTTACTACATATTAGATGACGTAGGTGAAACCGTGGCAGAAGGAATGGTCAAAGGTGAAGAAAACTGAAACGTGCAATGAAGTGGATGGGGAAACAGTGGGTACACTTGTGGAAATTTTTTCAAAAAAACTGTTCAAAATTTTCTTAATTTTTTGGCACTTTGAAATATTTAAAAAATCGCCAAAAAAATTGTTAGGGGGGCATGGCTGAATTAAAAAAAAATTTGGTAATACCTTCAGGTATAATATACATTTTTTCGAGGCCTAAAAAACGATGGAATTTTTTTTTTTAATTCAAAACTGAAAAAAAAATGTTCTTGGATGGTGCTTTTTATACTTGAAGGGGGAAAAAATTTTGAATTTTTTTTGGGACCCCAACCTTATAATTCGGTGTCATTCCATGAGAAAATGATGCTAAAATTTTTTTAGCCCGATCGATGCATATTAACCCGTCGCTCAGCGATCAGTTTGAAAATTGAACACAAGTCCGAGCTCAACATTACTCCACTACGTCGCGTGGCAAATACTGAGCTCGCGTTCTTTATGTTCAATGTTCTAAATGTTGCGGCTGAAACGGGTTAATATGCTGCATCGATCAGACTATACATTTTTTTGTAGGTATAATTTTCTTATGGAATAACACCAAACTAAGTATAGGTTTGGATTCTGAAAAAATTCAAAATTTTTCTCCCTTCAAGTATAAAAAATACCATTTTTTTTCAAGAACTGAGAACGTTTTTTTTTTAGTTTTGAATTTTTTTAAACAGTGTTGCCATAGTTTTTGGGCCTCGAAAAAATATATGTTGTAGGTACCTAAGGGTATTACAAAATTTTGAAAAAAAAATTCAGTCTCATCAACCCCCAATTTCTTTTTGAAATTTTTAAAAATTTCAAAATGCCAAAAAATTGAGAAAATTTTTACCAATTTTTTGGAAAAAACTTCCACGAGTGAACCCACATAGTGCTCACAATCTGAAAATTTCAGAATTTTTCACTCACCCCCTCTGAAGATATTGTGTATTGAAGTTTTAATATTTAAGGGGTGATAATTCGGGAATGGGTGAGGGTGGGAGGGGGTCAAAAATTTCGGTGGTGAGTTTTTGCATCAGGGGTAGTAAGATTTGGGACCACTTTCGAGGATATTAGGGCCAAGGGCCGATTTCACTCTTATCAGGGAAGGCCCTTTCAGAAATTCTGACTTTTTCGATTTTGAAAATTTTTATGAAGTTGTCAGTTTTTTTGAATGAGGGGGGAGGGGTCCAGGGAGGATTTCTTAGATTTTTATCATAATAAAATAATTCTAATAAGACATTAATTTTCCAAAATCAAATCTCAACTTCTAAAATCATCAGAATTTATGAAAAATCAATTAGATATTTAATAAAATTGATGAAAAGTTGAAGAAAATTTCATTCCTTCAAAGGCTAAAAATTTTTACGTTCGTGGTCATTTTTCGAGCATAAAAATAAAATTTTGATTACGAAACCCATAGTTACCTATGTGTCACGTGATTGAATATAAATAATTGATCGATTTCGTCCAATTATAATTCCATCAAAAAGCTCCATACCTATAGAGCTTTTTCGAGTATGATTTTTTGTTAAATTAAAATAACTCCGCTATTCGAAGGACGTTTCCAATGTTCTAAAGCGCCTAATCCAAGTCTCGAAATGAAATGCGAAAAATTCAAGTACAAATTTTGTGTTTATACGTGCCACACACTATGTAGGTACTTGATGTTCGGTACGTATACCCGTAAATCATAAGAGTAACACTTGTTATGGCTCATTGCCCGAAGAATGTACGAGTAACTAGCATTACTTGGTTGCGAAGATGGGGTATTTCGGTATGAATGAATTCTTTACCTCGTTCGTTCTCCTTCTCGGTCATTCGGTTGTTGTTGTTGTTATTTTTATCCTAGTAAATAATATGTCAAAGGTTAACGTATCCCTTATTGTGATAATTTGCCGACGCGACGCCTCGCTAGGAGGTCGGAAGTGAGCAGGGAATATAGGAGTTATGTATTTAACGAGCGAACTTTTCTTTCTCAAAAGCTATTAACGTGCCATTTAGTCGAGTTGAACTGTACGATAATATACGTTTACGTACGTAAACCTATATATTATTTTACACTTATTTATGTTATGTGAATCGCGATATACTCGTACGTACGCGTAGACTATGCACAAGGGTGGTACGTAGATGAAGAGAGGCAGCGACAGGGACGGAGAGATGATCGAAGGGTTTGCGGTGGTGATGAATAATGTTATACGTATAATTATACGGAAAATATCATAATTCACTCGAATGTGTTTTCGATACCGCTGTTTAGGGCGATGCGATGGTCTTGCTCGTGCGCCTATGGTTACAACGGTGCGTCGCGGACGCGTCGATCTGTGTGATATGATAATTTTATATTATTAGCGTGTGTATCGGTGGAAAAAGCAGATACGTATAGTGAAATATTTGCGGTCTGTTTAGCAGAACTCGACGCGACGTAGTGCTAAATATTTGGGCGCGAGTTTGCGAACGTCTTGACGGCCGAATATTAACTTCTGAAGACGAGAGACGATGATATACTCGTACGTAGTGGCGCCTTAACGGATGTGCTGCGAATAAGATTGATGGCGAAAAAATTGGCCCTTGGAAATAACTCGGTGTATTGGCCCAAATGAGTTGGGGTTTTTGGCTTAGTATGCCAATTAGAGGTGAAAGAGTGCGAGGGGCTGATTAGGTGGGTGATTGTAGAATTTATTGAGTTTCTTTGCATCAAGTATCTAATCGTGATAGATCATATCTCAAAAAAATGTTTTTTTAACCTTTTTTTTGGATTCTCCCCCATCACCCATCAACTGTGTATTTTTTCACGTCCGTTTCTGAAATAACTTCATGTCAAAGTACTGAAGGGGTCCCAATAAGGTGAGGGACGAGGAGGAAGAGGATCAAAAATCAAAATTTATTGATGTAATCAAGCGAGGTATCAACGTCTAAATATAAGGTACTGACACCAAAGATGGCCCAACTCGATTTTGAAGAGTTGAAACTCCATCCTAAGTTCAGTTTAAGTGATAATTTTTGGTACCTATTCACATCAGGGCGGAGCGAGGAAAAAACATTTCGGATTTTGAACCAAATTCAAGAAAGTGGTTCATCTTGAGTTAGGGATGTACCATAGAAAATTTTAGCTTCCTAGCTCAAGGGAGGGCGGGACTAGAGGACCTCGTAGTGGCGTAACTTTAAAAAAAAAAAACGCGGTTTTTTGTCACTTGGGTAGTGTCACCTGCATGTGGTACCTCGGACACAGCCCTGAACAGTTGCAATTTGAGTTTCTATATTTCCCTAGGCCATTGAACATGAAATTGGATACCATTTTTCCTACCCTGCCGGTTGATTAAAAAGTTGCAGATTGTTGAAAAAATCGAGATTTTTTATTTACAAAAAATTGAAATAGGCTTCGCTTGGTACCAAAACTAGACCCAAAGAGCTCCTGATGCAAAAAATTATTTCGATTAAAATAATTAAAAATTTAGAATTTACTAATTTTTCATGGTGAAAATCAATTTCTTTCGAAAATAAAAAGTTGGCCGCACTGCAATGAAAAAAACTTACTTACTCTGAGTAATCATGTCAAAAAGTGAATACAGTAACATATTTTTTATTCATTTCTAGTGCAGTAAGATTATAGTTACAGATTTACAAATCCGAAAAGTATGTTTGAAAAGTGTATAAAAATCGTCGGATCTGAATTTTTCCAAGTTCAAAAAGTCAGCTACCGACCCTCTTGGAATTTTTCCAAGTCCAAAAAGTGGGAATCTCCCAACTTGAAGAGTAAAAAATCTGACAAGGTATCTAAAAATCAGCGAAATCTTTGATATTTTCCAATTCCAAAAAATCGATTGAAATCTGAACAAATTTTCATGTCCTGGAAATTAAAAATAGGCTGACAAAATGTCTGAAGGTCAACGTGATCTCTGAAATTTTCCAAGTCCAAAAAATAAAAAGTCTGCATGGAAAAATGTCGAAAAGTTGACGCGATTTCAAAAGTTTGCTTAGTCCAAAAAGTATAAAGTGTTTGTCTAATAATTGGCAAGATTTCTGAAATTTTTCAATTTCAAAAATTCAGTGGTTTGAAAATTTTTTCAAGTCCAAAAAAGTCTGACAACGTGTCTAAAAGGCTGCGTGACTTATTTTCGTTACGTTTTTGCAAGTTTGGACTTCGCAAAAGCATTTCCTATGCTAAAATTAATTTTTTCAAATAATTATCATGAAAATTAAACAATTTTTACGAGATTTTCGACAGTTTTCATGACTTTTTGTCCTTTTCTACAATTTTACTTCCAATTTTTATGACAATTTCAAGAACACATTTTCAACATTTTTCGTGATTTTTTTACCTACGCGATGGTTTTTAACTCATGTTCGAAAATTTGGTTCGCGTAAGTTTCGCAGCTGCGAATGCTAGGACTATAAAATGGAGTTACTATTGAAAAAAAACGCGGTTTTTCGCCACTTTTGGGTAGTGCCACCTGTCTGATACCTTGGGCATCCTCCTGAAAGGTGAAATTTGAGTTTGTACACCCCCAAGGTCATTGACCTCGAAATTGGATACCAGTTATTGTCCCCTAACTAGGAGTTGAAAAGTTGCAGATCGCTGAAAAATCGAGATTTTCGAGTTGCAAAAAAATGAAACACCTTCAGCTTGATACCAAAACTGGACTTGAAGAAACCCTAATACTGCAAAAAATTCTTTCATTTAAAAAAATTGACAATTTTTCTTTGTAGTCTTGTCAATTTTCGATTTTTATTAGAAACCAAAATTTTTTCAATTTCTCATACTGAGAATATATTTTTGCAAAAATCGAAATTTGGCAAGACTGCAATGAAAAATTTGCAATTTTTTTAATCGAAATATCTAATTTTTCAATTTTTTTTCAAAATTTGCCACCACATATTTTTTAGTTGTTTGATTTTTTTTTTTCAAAATTTTCCACCTCATATTTTTTAATCCTTCGATTTTTTTTTCTTTAAAATTTATCGCTGCGGGCTATAGCCGGCTGAACCACCTGTAAATCCACACCTGCATACATAAACAATTGTACAATATAAGATTAGATGTACTTTTATGGTCTCTAGGGTGGCCTTGGTGTCGGTGCCGGTTGATTTCGGTCATCCCCTGATTTTCTAAACTGATTGATTGTGCAATAGGGTGGTTGCGTGGTTCTTATTTTCGAAATTTTCGAAATTTTTTTGGGACATCCCCTCTCCCATCAATAGGTTACACATATGGAGAAAATATTTCTCATTTTTTATATTTTCCCTTAATGAATTTTAAGTGTTGCCGCGAGCCCAGCCTTTTTAAAAAAAATTTAAAAAAACTTGAAAAATACTCTTTTTTTAAATTTTTTAAAAATTTCAAGCAAAATGGTCACAATGTACGTACTTTTACTCAACAAGATCATTTTCGGCGATTTTTGCACATTTACCCCTGTTTTTAGGGGACACAGAAAAATTACAATTTTTGATATTCGTCATGCTTCTTGAAACACATCTCTAAAAAAAATTCAATTTTATTTTGCAAATAAAATGGTTCTAACACATACATTTTTACTCAAAAACTTCGTTTATAGCGATTTTTCATCATTATCGTACCTTTGAGAGAAGTTCAACAGTGTATATGTTGAGATCATTTTATTTGAAAAAAAAAGTTTTCAACTTTTTGTTAGATGTGTTTCGAAAAACATAAAAAATATCAAAAATTGCTATTTTTCATGTCCCCTAAAAACAGGGATAAATGTGAAAAATCGCCGAAAATGATCTATTTTGCTTAAAATTTGAAAAAAAATGTTCAAAAATTATATTTTTTTCGTTTTTTTAATTTTTTTAAAATGGGGGAGAGGTGTGAGGTGACGGTACCACTTGAAATTATTTTCTCCATATGCGTAATCAATTGACCTGGAGTCCTGAAAAAATTTCCAAAATTTCCAAAATAAGGACCACCCTATTATGCAACAAATAATTTCATTATCAGGTATTTATAAAGAAGTACGTACGTATAGATTCGATAGAGATACATCAAACACCCACGTAAACCGATCATGTTAATGGTATTTACATCCATCGACGCGATCGGATTTACGAACGCGAATTTTATTTAAAAATAAAAAAAAACAACTTCCCACGACTACGTTTCGATGATCACAACAACATACCTAAATACGTACGTAAATTATCTATTTAGTCGATTTTTAAATTTAACGTATGATTTAAAAGTGATATAGCTGACGATATGGGCAACGCGGTGAAGAAGGAGGTCATTCAACGTTCGCGAAAAATATATATGCGTGGAAGGAATGGAATGGATTAGAACGGTGACGGCGAGGAGGGCGGATGAAAGTAGCATCATCCGAATGCTGAAATATTTGCGAGATACGAAATTTTGGCCGTAGATCAAACGGAAGTTTTCGACATGATGTTTACTCGTGGAACGCGTTTACGTGAGTGTATAATTGGGAAGTGTGTTATGAATGTACGTGAATATATACGTTGTGTGTACTGGTACTGTACATTACATTGTATGCGCGGGTATCATTATGCAGGAAATCAAGGCGGTATGTGTGATGGAGTTATCTGCGAGCTCGTGTTTATATTATTCTTTGAAGTATACCTCCGCTTAGAAGACTACTGTGTTGAGGGTGGCACACGAAGCAGGAGAGAAAATATTCGCGTGTAGGAATTAAGTATAGCGATATTTTATCACGTGTACGATATCTCGTGTGTAAAAGAGTATAGTCTGTTCCACGAAAGAAGCACAGGGGCTCTAACTGAAAAGTTTCTGTTTTGCGGCCGAATATTTATGTTTTATTCGAAGAATCATTGAAAATTTGAGGTACGTTTACATTGAAAAGCGAATGTTGTAACAAAATAGGGGAATAGAACGTAAAAAATAAGTTGAAAAATTATTGGTAATGGATAACGAAGAAGTAGTAATGCATAAAAAATCTAGTTAAACAGTAGGCATTTATAATTATTTGAAATATCGATTACATATATTGTTACAACGTTTGATTTTTGATGTAAGCAAACCTCGAGTTTTCAATCATGCATCACAATATTCGGCCACGAAATAGAAACTTTCCGGTTAGAGCCCTGTGCTTCTTTCGTGGAACAGACTATAGATAAATTTTTTGTTTCCGATTTATTTATCACTTTTCGATCGGGAGTTTGGTGGAAAACCCCTTTAGGAAGAAAGTGTCGTGAGCAGATGATTTTTTGAACTTAACGAATTTCAGAGATTTCGAATTTTTTGAACTGGGAAAATTCAGAAATTCTTTTATGCCAGATGACTTTTTGTACTGGGGGAATTCCAATCCAAAGATTTTCTTATGACATATTCCCTTCTGAAATTGGAAATTTTCATCCAAGGTACAGGAGAATTTCTACCCCATTGCTCTTATTGTTGACCAAGGTGTCTATGCTAAGTACGTTGATCAGGCTGCAGCCCAAACAAAATGATCTAGGAGGCCAAAATTTAATATGTAAAGTCAATAGAGGTCACTGATATGCCTTTTGGTGGTTTTGACTTTTGGGGCCCGAATTTTGGGGAGAGGTCCTTTTTGGGTGGGGCTCCAGCAAGGGTTCTAAGGGGCAAAATTTTTTGAAATTTGTATCAGCAATGAGAATCCAAATTTTCTCCAAGATATTTCAAAATGTCAGCTTCCTAGGTCGTCCCCACCCCTTTTTAGGGCCCAAAAACTGTATTTTGGGGTAATTTTTTCACGTTGAACAGCCTGCAGGGCCCTCAAATGGGGCTGGAAGGTCCAAAATTTTGTGGTAGGTTTGGCTCATGCCCCTGATGTGCCTTTTGTAGGTTTCAACTTTTGGGCCCCTTTCGACCCCTGATTAGGGTCAAAAATCAAAAATTTTAATGTTTTTTCCTGTCTCTTAGTACGTTGATCAGGCTACAGCCAAATCCAAATGACTTAGGAGGCTAAAATTAGTTACGTTGAGTCGGTAGAGGTCACTGATGTGCCTTTTGGGGGTTTTGACTTTTGAGACCCAAATTTGGGGGGAGGCTAACTCCAGTACGGTTAAGGATGCAACGCCTCCACTGGGTGATGATTGAAATTTGAAAAATAAAAACAAATGTTTAAAGTCCTCCCTCAGTGTTATCACGTTTGATGGAAAATAACCCTGAAAACATTACAATTTCTCCCTATGCGGATTACTCGTAAGAAATCCGTTCGAATTTCGATTCGGTACATGAAATGTAGAAATTTTGAGTATTTTTGTTACTTTTCATGGTTGAAGGGATATTTGAAAAATTCATAGCTATTTCAAGGTAACGTTGATTTATTGATTTTTCACATAATTTCGTCGACTGTAAAAAATTCTAGTCGATTATTTGAATTTTTTGCACGAATTGTTGGATAAATCCAATTACCATTTGAATGAGTGAACTCGTCTCGATAACAGGTGCTTCGATTACGACGACGATTCGTTGATATTTTGTTTAAAAACAACGTTTCGTTACTTATGGCTTAATTTCATAATCGTGTTATCGTTCATATAGCAACGTATACTTGGGTACTCCGAAGCTAAACTTATGGGTCTGGAATAGCTCTGAAAATGAATCCATGGCTGCTGGAGGCCAGTTATGCCGACGACGATGATGTAACCGTGTGTTTAAGCAAGCGTTAAAAAGACAAATTACCTAAACCGTCATCGTAAGTACATTACGACGTTTTGTCTCGACGATTAAGACGAAGTGGTACATAGGTTTTGCCAGCTGAAGGCGACGATACCGAAACTCGCAAAAGCGTAAGCAACCGTACAAAGTGTACGATAATAAGGTACCTACTCGTATATTACGTATACGCACGTAAAAATGTCTAGAGTATATGTACAACGAGCAAGATACCTGTTTCGAGAGCTAACTTGCATTGTTCTTAATGTTAATGGAATTATTACCTCGAGGGTGAATTTTGGCTGAAATGCGAAAGTCGTGTAATAACTGAGCGATCTTCGTACTCGTATATACGTGTAACGTTGAAACCGCGTGTACGAGTATAACCCGAAACGGTTCCTTTTTCCTTGGTTTTTACCAAAAAAGATGAAACTACGAGTATTAGGGAAGACGTGGTGTCGAGGTTTGGATGATGAATGTGTTTATGTGAAGTGCGTGTCGAGAAAGGTGCTGATTTCGAATGATGTTTTGAATGAACCTTTTTTAAAGATATTATTTCCAGTATCAAGAAGGAAAAAACTTACTTACTAGGAAATATCGTCATCATCCATGTTCATTTTTCCGTTTTCACGTTTTGTTGTTGGATTTGTAAGCAAAGAAGTGTTTTCAAAGGCATTATCAGGTCTGCTTCACGACAATCAACAATACATTTTTGCGGAATTTCAACTTCTTCTCGATCCAAATTAGATTAAATGTGGAGATCACAATTTTTACAAGCTGTCGACCATACAACCTCTAGACGAAAGTTTTGTCCGTTTTTCGTATTTGCGGAATGGTGGATTGCAAATCGATATGGTAGCTTCAGGACTTCCGACAGATCCTTATGAAGCAAACGTGGCAAATTTCGCTGATAGGCCAAAAGCTTTCGCAAGATTCTTCATCGACTGTTCAATTGATGACTTCGTAGTTTTGACGGCGTCTGGCTTGGCACATCTTTCAGAAAAAGAATATACGAGCACAGTTGGCATTAATTCCATTGCACATCATTATAGTCTACAGTCCAAGTGGAAAAAAGTGCTCTAGAAATCAATTTCGGTTGACTTTTTTACGGCGCAAAAAATTCAGTTGGCTTAATGTAGGTAAAGTCCAACATTGCAGAAAATACGTATTTCGGATTTTCGCAGTTGCACCGGGGGGGGGGGGGGGGAGACTGGGGCCTAAAACCACCCAATTTTGAAAATTACTCTAGCCCAAAATTTTTTTCACAGTTTGGCAGTAGATACTTCCCTCACTCCGAATATATGTTTACTTCATGTGATCAGTGGCACAATAGGGCGCTAGTGCCCTCTAAATACGATTTTTAGCCTTTGGCCATTTTTGACACAACAATGACTGGTGTATGCGCCATAACATCGAGGGGCCCAAAAAAAACGCATCCAAAACATGAATGGGTTCATTTGGCACCAATCATTAAGCCAAAACTTATGAAAAATGGTTGACGCAACAGGGCATAGTTGAATTTCAAAGTTGCATCCCCTGCTGCATCCAAGTACAAATGAACTCTCATAAAACTTTTCAAAAGTTACTTTGCGACCTATCAAAATGGGTTAAAATTTCGCCAGGAATTCTAAAGTCACGACCAAATTTTTTTGGGGGTAATTTTTTTCAAAATTTGGGGCCCTAGATTAAATCGATTTTTGGATATTATCGAAAAATTACTGTGCGACCTTTTAAAATAGGTTAAAATTTTGTTAAAAATTCAAAAATCACGATAAAAATTGTTTTTGAAATTGTTTAAAAATTTGGAGCCCTAAAATGAGTCAATTTTTGGCTATTAATAAAAAATTACTAAGCAACCTATTAAAATGGGTTAAAATTTCGTCAAGAATTCAAAAATCACTACAATTTTTTTTTTGAAATTTTTTTGAAAATTTGGAGCCTTAAAATGAGTCAATTTTTGGATAATATTGAAAAATTACCGTGCGACCTATCAAAATGGATTGAAATTTCACCGAACATTCAAAAATCATGGTCAAAATTTTTTTGAGGATTTTTCCTATTTTAAACTTAGCAAATTTTAGAAATTCTTCACTTTTTGAACGTAGAAAAATTTATATTGTTTCACAACTCGACTTTGAGATATTCCATCAGCCTTGTCTGACTTTTGAAAAGTTGTATAATTTTTTTTTTTTTTAATTTGATAAAAAATTGTTATTCTAATGATTTTTTTGAACTTGAAAAACATTTTATATTTTCAACTAACTTTTTGAAAGTAGCTGTAAAAAAATTGAAGAAATCGACAGTTTGGACTTGAAATAAGCGTGGCAGATTGAAATTTCCACTCTTTGTTTTGTGCTTGCCGGTGTACGATGTTTCCTCTCCGGTGATTGATCTGTATCTTCTGACAAATCGAGGTTATATACGGCGACCTATCGAGTACCTTGGTGTGATTCGGTATATATGTCTTCTGGATGAAGGTTATTCTGAAAACGAACGTCATAAAAATCCGTTGAATATTTCAGTCATAAATTTGGGTTATTCAAAAGTTGAAAAATGGAGTTTTTGACTGATTTTTTTGACTGAACGAGATTCTATAAATTTGGGGTATAGGTACTATATGGTGACAACTGTTTAAAACTGTTTGAAAACTATATGGGTCATCTCAGGGTACGATTTTTTTTAATCTTCGAAAAAAAATTGGTTGCGATTTTTCAATTTTTGACGAAATTTTAACTCATTTTAATAGGTCGCACGGTATCGTTTCAACAATATCCAAAAGTTGACTCATTTTAGGGCTCCAAATTTTCAAAAAAAAATTGTCGTGATTTTTGAATTTTTGGCAAAATTTTAACCCAATTTAATAGGTTGCATAGTAATTTTTTAATAACATCCAAAATGTTGACTCATTTAAAAGCTCCAAATTTGCAAAGAGGGTCAAAAAAATTTTGATCGTGATTTTTGAATTTTTGGAGAAATTTTATCTTATTTTAATAAGTTACAATTTTTCGATAATATCCACAAATCGATTCAATCAAGGGTCCCAAATTTTCAAAAAAATGACCTCAAAAAAATTTGGTTGTGATTTTTGAATTCCTGGCGAAATTTTAACTCATTTTGATTGGTCGTAAAGTAACTTTTGAAAAGTTTTATGGGAATTTATTTTTACTTGAATGCGGGGGGGGGGGGCTTTGAAATTCAACTGCGCTCTGTTGTGCAAACCGTTTTACATAAACTCTGGCTTAATGGGTGCAAATTGAACCCATTTATGTTTCGAATGTGCTTTTTTGGAGGGCCTTCGATGTTATGGTACATAAGCAGTTGAGCACCCCATTGTGCCGCTGGCCACATGAAGCAAACATATATTCGGAGTGAGGGAAGTGCCCGCTACCAGTAAAAAAAATTTTTGGGCAAAAGGCACCTTTGAAAATCGGGGGTTGTTATCCACGTACAAAACATGTTTTCAACTCTCACGCGAATCTTGACGCCATACTTACAGATCACCCTATACATATTAACGTTACTTTTAAACAAATTAACACCTGTTTAAAAAAAAAAAAAAGTGAAAACCCCCTTACCAATGTCAATGCTCGGCACGATGAAACCCGCAAACTTTTAAATATTTTCTCTTTCATTGTCGCCTTTCGCGCGATCGTGTTGTGGTTTTTATGTGCAAATGTCAAATCAACACCAAACTTTTTTTTCCCCAACGAAACACTTGGCAAACATTTCGATTCCAATAAGCGCTTTTTAAAAAACGCTCAAAATCTTTAAAATTGTGCTCGCTTCGTCGTTCTTTTATTTCCACCGTAATGAAAAATTTTCTCCATTCGAAGTACCTATCTAACTTTTAAAAGCAAACAAAAAAGTGAAAATATTTCTCTGCTGTTCTCCAACTTGGTAATGAATCAAGTTCAAAATTGGTACTCTTTTTTGCATACTTCGTGCCCTCCTTTCACCTTGCTTGCCTCTTGAGCCTTTACTTCTTATATACTTGGATGAGAAACTTTGCGTGTAGTTTTTCTTTTCTTTCTTTTTTTTTTTTGGGTATGCGAGGTAAAGTTCTCTATAAGATGAAACCTTTGCTCTTTGCTGTGATTTTTTTCTTTTCATTCGTTGGTTCGTTTGGTTTATTTTATGAATGCAATATCAACGAGATTTGCGTTTGAATTTCTCGATGTTTGAAAATTGGTATTTTAAATAATCGTGTGACTTGGATTGCTGGAAATTGTCGGAGATTTCTTTTCCTGGAAAATGAGGTCGGTGCGATGGATTTCTGGCCATTTTCAGTATTCGAAAATTCGAGCGAATTGATAATTATTTGTAAAAATGAAATCGCCGCGGAGCTGAGGATGAAGTACGCCGGATTCTGGCTGGCGAAATCGAGTAAAAATTCAAATTACGAGTCCCCAGTTCGTTTACACGCTTAATGATAACTATCATGGTTTTATTTATTCAGATGTCGAGCAATTTTTCTCGACTGCAGCGTGATAGAGGGCGGCGGACGTGGGACGAAGGGGTTCAGCGAAGCTGTTATTTTTAAAACACCGCGTCTCTTTAAAACGAACCACCTTTAAATTTCCTTTTATGAGCTCGAATCGTAATAACATCTTGAAAAATATTTCGCCGAGTTTAAAAAGCCGAAAAAAAGAACTGAAAAATTAACATACAAATGAATATTCATAAAGAGTGGTATAAAGAGATCGGAGAATATTTTTGAAATATAAAAAATTTCGACTTGGTCTTTTACAACGCCGCAGCAACGAGTATAAAAGTGGTAATGTTTTTTTCGTTTTTTTTTCTTTTTTTTTCGCTAAATACTCGTACATTGTCGGGTATATGTGCTGGGTTTTTTTGCTCTTCCGCATAAAAGCCGAAATGCCAACGTTGAATAACAAATCACCTATCTAGGTTACCTTAATAATACCTTTAGTTTTTGGCTCTTTACTGTGTAGTGTAGGTTGCCTATTGGTTACTTTACCTTTAATTACATTAAACGCTAAAGTTTATGGCTGCGTTGTAATTAGATCTATTTTTATCGTCCCAACGACCGTTAATTTACCGACTTTGGGCTTTTATTATCCCAAGGTTTGGACGATGATGATGGCAGTGTCGTTGTTTTTCTTTTGTGTGATGGCTTTTGTGAGGGGTCGTGTCCGAATTTTATGTCGCTACTTCGAAATATTCTTGGGGGAGAGGGTTGCTACAGTAGAGTTTATTTTTTCCCATTTTTTGGGGGTTTTGTTCATTTCAGTCTTCATTTTGGTCAAGTTTTTGTCTTATAAATTTACGAAAATGGGAAAAATAAATAAATGAGGTATGCTGTAACAGTTTAGACGATTTTTCTTTACTCGAAGAAGAGAACACAGGATTCATTTCTCAACCTAATTTTCGTAAAGTTCCAATTGGGATGTTGAGAGCCGCCCTGTGTAAACTTTAGATCTTCGAGATATGATCTACATCTTGACATACTTTCGAAGTCGCAGAAACAAATACTTAGCTGACTCGTATTTATAGGAGCTTACGTCTAGACTTTCAGTGGTACTCTTAACGATAGTAGGAGATGATTGTACTTTTGAATCGACGGGAGGCTTTGCATTTGTGTACTGTGGTTTCAAAAATATGTCAATAAGCTTTCCATTCGCGAATATTGCGGCTGAAGGTCGGAAGTCTTATTTATTCTGAGTAGAAGGTCGTTATGCGATCGATGAATATGTAATTTGTTTGCTGATTTGAGAAATTGCTGAAATGAGTTCATCTATTATGAAGGGAATATTGTTCGATAAGTCCAACTGAAGCTTTAAATCTTTCACTTCTTGATCAAACGCCGTTTTGTCTGTAGTAATACTCTCGTTTCTTTCGATTTCTTCTAGAATCGCTGTCATAAAATTTCCAAGATTTGCCATTTTTGACTCAAACTCCTCTTCCCAAGAAAATTTTTAAAAAAGAAATTTCGAGTAAGTGTTCACAGTAGCGTTGGTACTCCATGACCGCAGAAATGATTTTTGAAGGAGTCTTTTCGGATTAATCTTGATTTATCGAAAAGTAAAATTATAAGCTCATATCTTGATTTGTTCAAATCAACGATTTGCCATGCAAAACTTATTATTTATTAGGAGGTACTTAGTATCATGTCATTATTTAAAGGTACCTTCAAAAATTAGGCTGTTGAGTTTTTTTCAAATTTGAGAAACAAATGTGAAGCAATATGTACAAATTATAATTACTTACAAGCAGTTGAAGTGACGCTGACAGTAATTTCAGAAATGCTTTGACAGATTTTGGTGACACCTAAATTTTCAGAATAACCCGTAGACAGAAGACACACTTAATTATTAGGGTGGAACGTGAAAAAACATGTCTCAAGATTTTGATCAAATTCAAGTAGGTGGTTCATATCTAGTTGAGGATGAGCCACGTAAAATGTTAGACCCCTAGCTGAAAGGGAGACGAAGCTAGAGGGTCTCAAAGTGGGGTAACTTTCGAATAAAGTACGGATTTTTGCCCCTTTTTGGGTAGTGTCACTTACGTGGCACCTCGGGCACACCCCTAAAAAGTTGCGATTTGAGTTTCTACACCTCTCCAGGCCATTGACCTCGAAACTAGATAGCACTTTTCCTAAGCGATGGCAGACTGGGTCAAAGGAGGTAAAATAGCAACTTATGCCAGATTTTGTACGATTTTTCGCGATTTTCACCCCTTTTGATCCAGTCTGCCACCCTTTTAGCGACACCTGGGATTTGGCAGACCATCATATTCGGACTCAGTGTGAAAATTACGCGAGAAAAAAACATTTTCAATGATCAACCCTTTTTCAAGTTTGTTATAAGGCGAATATACCTGATTTTGTACGATTTTTCGCGATTTTCGCCCTCTTTGACGCGGTCTGGTAACCCTTTGGCAGCACCTAGGGGTTGGCAGACTGTCATATTCAGATTCAACGTAAAAAATCCTATAAGTAGACACCAATTTTACCTTTCAACCTTTTCATCTCAAAGCTCACAAAAATTCGTGAACTTTGAGCTCTCACTGTGCTTGAAAGCAGCAACGGCGGATCAGCAGACTGGTGTTTCTGAGGAAGAGACAATGTATACCAACTTTTGGGACCGGTCCTAGATTTCAACCCACTTGGCCATTTTTCGCCAGGTGTGGCTCCTGAGCTAAAAAGGAACCATCAGAAGAATCAATGTCTGATTCGTATTTCTCCATTGATTTTTCCTCAAATGACCATTGCAAAAGACGGTTGGAGTTTTGGAGCAAAAATATCTCATTGATTTCAGATTCTTCTGCTTTACAAACACTGAAAATATCAAGGTGTACGAATACTTTTGTTGTAGACTGTACATGTCAAAAACCTGAGAAACACCCGAGAATTAAGTCGACCTTCGGTATTAGGTAAATACTAAATACTTTCGAACAAAAAGATCCTGTTCCTTCGGCATCTCCACAACGGTGGAAAAAAATTGTAAAAATTCACGCTCAGCTTGTTTACCATTCGCGAACGTGGCACGGCATCTCCGGCGTGGCCATGGTTTTCCTATTATACGCCCGAATCATCATTTTAATTAAAAATTATCGGCTTAATAATTTTATTAGGTCGCGAGATACGGCGGGAGCGAATCTGGAAGATGGGCGGGTGGCAAAGAGACGACGAGGGCGGCGAGACGCGTAATAATAAACAAAATACCGAGTACTTATTGCGGAATGATGGGAGCAGGATGGGGTGTAAGAATATACATGCAGCGGCCACGGCCAGGTTCGCCGTACACGTATAACGATTCGAGAGAGAAATTTAATTAACGCTTCGCTATCTAGTCCACGCACAAAATTTTCGATTCAACTAGTTTACTTTTTATGCGGCGCGGCGCGCATTGAAAACGGCGTATAATCTTGAGAAGAAATTTAAGACGACTCGTTTTATAATTAAAAGTAAACAGTCGGCGTAAAGTGTGTAAAACGGAAAAAGTAAACTTTTGCGCCGCGTAACCGAGGCGAGGTCGTCTTCATATCGTTCTTCTTCCTGTTTAGGGTCTCGGGGTATACGATACAAAAGTATAATGAAACCACCGACTCGAATGTTTTAATTTATATAAATCTGTCTTATTTTTTTATCGTCGGGTTGGGTTGCCCTTTGGTTGAGGCAAAAGTTCACCGCGGACAAGTGTAACAACGGTCATACATCAATGTAACCATCAATTAGATTTTTTATCGCGAGATGGGATTCGAGTACGGTGCGGAGCAGCGATATATTCTTATACATTTTGCGTGCAGGAACGATATCATCTCGACAGATGTACGCTTGCATCGAGCAACGTTCAATCAATGTCCGAAGAGTTAAAAAGGGATCGCGAAGTGGTGTTGAAGATCTATTCGCAGAGACCTGTAGCGGTTGGTAAAGTTCAATTCATCTCGAATCTGATGCTTTTATAATTCATTGAGTTAAAGTGGCAGTCTGTAGGTACAAAAATTGGAAAGATCATTCCTCATTATTTCCCGATAAAACTTGGACAAAAAAAACTCATAAGAAAAACTAAAGAAATGGGAAGAAAGTTGACCTCTCAACCAAATGAAACGAACGCAATCGTGATCGACCTCGTTCAAAGCAATTTTGAAAAATAATTTTTCATCATCTGCTAACTGCTTTAGTATCAAGATTGGCAGCCAGATTTACAGGGTGTTCCAATAGTAGTGCACCGCCTTCAAACCAGAGATGCAGCTACCCAATTTACATGTGTATGCATGTTTGCTGACCCTAGGATTTGAAGGGACAACGCTATAGTCTTGGTAGATGTTTCAGAACGTCGTAACACCGTTGATAATATTATAGATAGGAATTTTTTTTTCAAACTTTTCTCATAGAGCTTTTTAAGTTCTCCAAAATGAATATTCATGTTTTGTGTAACTCTAAAATTGAAGGAGCTACAATAATTTGAACATTTACAGGCTTCATAACTCCATCAATTTTCAAGTTATGCAAAACAATAAACTTGAACGAAAGCAATGTTTAACTTGCCGGTAACTCACTCCACGCTCTTTGAACAGTTTGTTTACTAACGAATGCACTAACGCAGTGCTGCCACAAAGGAAGCCACTATTTTACTTTATCTCACTAGTGACTAGGGAATAGTGTTTATCTCTTTGGTTTGTAAACATGTACTTTTTGCCTCTAGCAATAACGATGTAATGATATACCTTACGTATACAGGGTGTCCCGGAGCTGATGACTTTCCTTCCAACTGGGAAGTAGGCAACCCATCCTGAGTGCAAGTAGGTATGTTTGACTACCCTTGGAATTGTAGGGGCACAGTTATACTCCTTTGAAAAAAATTATTTTTCAATCTTGTTCATCATTTTTGATTGCTTATGAAATTTTAACCACGATAGGTAGAGGGTTGCGGTTTGCGCCATTGGAAGGAGCATTCATTATAGTTTTTTTTCATGCAAAAGTTTTTTGGGTTAGTTGATCAAGGAACCCCAATCGCTGA
>FIZU01062240.1:0-70380 GCA_900064475.1 Pseudococcus longispinus
CAGACAGACAGACAGACAGACAGACAGACAGACAGACAGACAGACACGTCGTGGATTGTATATATATGGATGGATGGATGGATTCGCTCGATAACCTCGAAAAATTTAGAATTTTTGCCATACTTTCTCACTTTGCTGAGAATATTTTGGAGTTTTGGTCCAAAATCACTTCGAAGATGAATTCAAGTGATCAAAAAACAAACATGTTGATATCCAATTCAAACATTTCCAAAATTTGGAGTCAAAGCACCACCCCCATTAGGTTTATTTTTGGTTTTTTAATGAAATGGCTACAGAAAGGGACTAGATGGGGTAGAAAACATACAGTTTGATACTTAAAGTTCAAGCAATCAAACGTTAAAAATCGATTTTGCTCGGTTTTCTGTACTTAATCCTTTTTGAGATGTAACTTCATTGCTCTCAAGCTATTTTACCACAATTTTTTTGAAGAGGGGGTTGAAAATTTAAAAAAAATACCATCAAAGGTCAACAGTTTTCAAAATGAAAAAAAAAAAAATTTCAAAAATCTCGAAAACTAAGCCTCATAGAGGAAAACTAATCGCCAGTAATAGAAAGAGAATTTCAAGCTCAACAATTTTGATTCTTAGCATTTTTTTCGTAAGACCATTAATTTGACCAGAAAATCCATATTTATGGGATTTTTTTTCATTTTCGGAACCATTGACTTTAAATATGGACTAAATTTTCCATAAACATGGATTTTCTGCCAAACTAAGAGTCCTATTAAAAAAAATTCTACAATTCAAAATGGTACGACTTGAAATTTTTTTCTGTGCTGAGCGATTAGTTTTTTTCCAAGAGGCTTAATTTTCGTGATTTGTGGAGTCAAATTTTGTGATGAAAAAAATTTAATTAAAGAGCTTTGATTGTAAAAATTACCAAAATTAAGCCTCTTAGAAAAAAAACAATGCATAATTGGACAATCAATCAAAAAATATAAAATCCAGAAAGTTTCACAATTTCTTCGAACAATTCAAAAAATCTAATCAATTAAAAACTACGCCAATTTCACGATTCGTGAATTAATTTTCATATTTCCTTTTCAATTCAACCTTATTTTCGCACGAAACATTACTTCCAAACCTTCCCCTCCTGCTCTCTCAAACTGAAAGAATTTCCCAGGCCTTTAAATACATACCCACGCTCTTTCTCTAACTACCACTTCAATTCTCATCGCGACAAACAAGAATGAAAATTCTCTCTCGTTTTTACTTCGTCTTGGTCGACAAATCATTGACCTTTCCATTCCTTCTGCATACCTAGCACTTAAAGGACCAACGACCCAGGGTAAAAATACTCATTACCAAATTGCAAAAAAAAATATCCGATTAGCGGATTTCCATTTGGCGACACAAGACACCCTGCCTCTGTGGCACACAGGCTGACTCTAATTTACGCGACACAATAGAGCAGCTTTTGAATTTGAATAGGACAAAACATGTCTACCGGATAGCACATGTTTACCCCACATGAACACACTCACACGAGCACACCACCAAATCGTATAGAGAGATTGTTGAAAGAAAGACCTACTACAGCACGTGAATAGGTCTCCGAACGTAAGCCTGTTGCCGTAATCAGTCAGCTGTTTGGCGAATTATACGTATAAAAGTTTTATGAAAACAACAGCTTCGCCGCACACCGTCGTCGTTGTGGACAAATCCGTTGAGAATTGACCTTTATAAAATATTTAGTTAAAGGCCAACCCTCCTTTTAAAAGCTGCCAAATGAATATGAGGAGCATAATGAACGAATGAATAAGTGAAAATATAACAGAAAAACCTTTTTATATCGACATTTCACTTTGAGAATGTCAACGAGTAAATTTTTAATAGCCTATAAGGGGGTAAGGGGCCAAGCTGCCATACACCAGTACATCGAAAGCGAGAGCAGCCTGTTTTCAAAATGCAACTCGTACGTTCCCTTTGCCCCCGCTCTCTGGCAAGCTCAACGTAACGTAGTAATTTAACGTTCGCTTCCTTCTTCGTGTGGCTTTAATTACGAACAGGTGATGTGAAAAAAATTTCTCACGTGATGTACCTGTCTGTATCATCCTTTTACGCGTCCATCTCTTTCATCCACGCTCCTCCTTCCGCCTACGTAATTTTAATTGTACCGTATTAATTTTTTTTCCAACTCTCCCTCGTACTTTTTCTCATTTCCCAACCCTCTTGGATTAAAAAAAAAAAGAGGAAAAGGAAACATCGTATCTCACATGTGCCTTATGGCGAAAGCTCGTCGTATAATTGCGCTACATACCGCTCCTGGTGCTGTTCGCGTTTTATATTATATTCGATTGTTATATACCTACACTTACCGGAGCGCTGAAAACAGATGCTCCGAGTATACGTTTTACTCGCCCATTGCTCGACTCGTTCTCCGTATTTTTCTTCCGTGTTTCCTTACCTAGCAATTTATTGGAACATAACACCTGACCCTGCTGGCCCCCTTCGCCCGGGATACTTCTTTACCCAGGTGCGTTCAATTCGTACAAACCTGTTAGCGTAAAAAAATATAAAATAAAAACGCGACTCGACTCGCCTTGAAATTAAATCATTACAACACTCCTCGCTTATTTTGCCTTTTCTGCTATTTTGCCACCCTTGCCCGACCATTCGTTCGGGCTCTATCTCGCTCATCTGTTTTCCAGCTTATTTCATCGCGCTCGTCGTCGTACTAGGACCAAAAATTTACCCGTAACACGCGAACACTCGATGAAATTACTACACCCTCGCTCGCGTCTTCGGGGGTATCGCGATTTGTTCGAATTAATTTTTCTCTTTTACCCATTTCCACTAAACGAATTTCACCATTTATTCGGTCGACTCGCGGAGCAGGGAGGTGTTATCTAACGCGGCGAATTCGTTTTCTCGCCTTCATTACTCGCCCTATGCTGCCAGCCTGGCTGCCTGTTACATTTTCGTGTATAGGGACCTGTTGTTGTTGTTATTGCTGTTGCTCTAGCTGGTATACGCAACTCGTCAACTCGGCTGCTGCTATGTGCTGTTCCCTTTAATAGCTTTTTCTCTGCTTTTACGTTAGGTACAGATCCTCGTGTACAGATTAACAGCGTCGGCACTTGTCTCGGCGCGTGATCACTTTTCTCCTTTTGCTCGCGAATCCCTCTTCGCAACTCGATGCTTTTATAAACAAGTTGTTTGCCTTGTTTTCGAGTCAAGAAAAAAAGCGAAAAATACTTTTTTTTAACTCTCTTTCTCAAAAGAGGTCTATTACTGGTGCACACAAAGCTGCGTATTGTCGTCGTACGTGAACTTACGATATAAAAGTCCCAAGTCCTGCGTTCTCAACGATAATGTACCGGTACACTAAGTACGTTGGTAGGGTGATATCGGTGCATATTGTACAGAGCACAGAGACAGGAAGGTTGCTGCTGTTGTTGTTGCCGCGGCAATATTGTAGCTGTCTGAAAAATACGCGCTCATTACGTCCCCTAGAGAATACGTGACTCACTGAATAATGGCGTAACCGCGCGCGCCAACCTTCTATTTAAATTAGCCCAAGTCGTGATACGTTATTAGTGCCATCGTTCAGTTTATACCCAATCTAGATTAATCCGTGCTATTAGGGATGATGATAATATTAGAAAAATAAATAAATGTCCCCCTTCGACGAAAAACTACTGGCACACACACACTCGTATATACGTATAAAAGCTCAAGAATAACGACAGAATGAGGTTCGAATAAAAACGTTACCAATTTGCATCGTTCGTAAAATGTACGAGTTTTTAATTTAATAATTATGATTTTTCAAATGGCAATTTTTTTCAAGTTGAATGCCAAATTCAACTTGACCGAAAAATTTCACCATTTCTATTTAAAACCCGAACTAAGTGGATTTCGATTAAAATTTTAAAAGCTGATTTGAATGGAAATTACATTGCTCGAATCGAGCAAAAAAAATTTCAACCTATATTTCGATTCGTAAAAAGTGAAAATATTCCTTTCGTGAAAAAGGCCTTCATATTTCGTTACGTATAATTTGAAAAATCTCATCTTAGGTGGTAACTTTTCATCCACCTGCTTCACTATCTAGAGATTGACAAATTTGTGCTCAAAAAATTGAAAAAATAGGCTGCCCAGTCACGCCCAGTGTCTGGCTCACAAATTTCTCCAAGTTGAAAAATCCACATGTGTCAGATTCTCTAAATTTTTCGAAGTTCAAAAAGTCATCTGGGTAACACAAAAGTCCAAACATTTCCATACTACCAATGAAACTATGAAATATAGAATATGCTTTTGCTCATTGATTTTTTCAAGTCCATAAAGTCGCGATATTTGAAATTTTCTTGAATTTTTCTAGGTCCAAAAAGTCATTTGAATTTTGAAAAATTTTCAAACTTCAAAAAAGTCAGAAAAAAAATTTTTAAGTAAAATGGTTTTTTTTTTTAATTTTTGAAATCCAATTCCAAGCACAAAAAGTTGGTATAAATCTGAAAAATTTTCAAACTTCAAAAAAGTCTGACAAAATGTCCAAAAGTGTGCATTAGATAAAAATCTATTTGACAAAATGTCTGATTTGAGCTTTCTTGAAATTTTTCAAGTTCACACAGTTGAAATTTTTCAAGTCCAAAAAAGTCAGACAAAATGTCTGAAAGTCAGCATAATATCTGAAATTTTAAAATTCCAAAATGTCTGCCTGACAAAATATCGGAAAATTACCCTGATTTCTAAATTTCCATCTAAAATTCTTTCAAGTTGTTATTCGAAAAGTAGATCATCTAAAAGTAATCTAAATTAAGAGAATTTCAGAAATTTCTCAATTTCACGAAATTAGAATCTCTGAAATTTTCAGAATCCAAAAATTGACATTTTCTAGAAATCTTCTAGTAAAAAAATGTTTCATCAAGTCATCTGCCTTAAAAGAATCAATTTTTTTCAAATTCAAAAAGTTGGACTAATATTTTGTAAATCTGAAAAATGAGGGTCTCTAAAATTTTTCAAGTCAAAAAGTGACCTGAGTAACGCAAAATCCAAAAAGTCATCTAGCTTAAAAGAATCTTTCATAAAATTTGGGAATTTCTAAAATTTTTCAAATCCAAAAAGTCATCTGACTTGAGAAAACCGCCGACAATTTTCGACTGCAAAAAATCAGAATTTGAATTTTGAAAAATTTTCAAACTTCAAAAATGTCAGAAAAAATATTTAAAAGTCATAGTAACGGATTTTCAGAAGTGAATTTTGTAATGGATTTCTTTTGAAAAATTTTTGAAACCAATTCCAAGCCCAAAAATTCGGTATGAATCTGAAAAATTTTCCAAATTCAAAAAAGTCTGACAAAATGTCTGATTTGAACATTCTTGAAATTTTTCAAGTTCATACAGTTGAAATTTTTCAAGTCCAAAAAAGTCAGATAAAATGTCTGAAAGTCAGCATAATATCTGAAATTTTCCAAGTCCAAGATGTCTGCCTGACAAAATATCGGAAAATTACCCTGATTTCTAAATTTTCCATCTAAAATTCTTTCAAGTTGTTATTCGAAAAGTAGATCATCAAAAAGTAATCTAAATTAGAATCTCTGAAATTTTCAGAATCCAAAAATTGACATTTTCTGAAAATCTTCTAGTAAAAAAATGTTTCATCAAGTCATCTGCCTTAAAAGAACCAATTTTTTTCAAATTCAAAAAGTCAGACTATTTAATATTTTCAAAATCCAAAAAGTCAAGGTCTCTAAAATTTTTCAAGTCAAAAAGTGACCTAGGTAACACAAAATCCAAAAAGTCACCTAGTTTAAGAGAATTTTTCCTAAAAATTGGAAATCTAAAATTTTTCGAATCCAAAAAGTCATCTGACTTCACGACAATTTTCGACTGCAAGAAATCAGAATCTTTAAAATTTTCTAAAATACAAATCAGAATATAAAATTTTCCAAGTCCAAAAGGTCATTTGATTAACACAAACTGACTTTGTGATGTCTGATAAAAAATCTAAAAGGCTTTCGTGATGAATTTTCGTAACGTTTTTAGCCAGGTTGGTCATCATTGAACAGAGATGAATTTAAAGATACCACCATTTCATCATTCATGATGCACTTTTTGAAAAAAAATCGTAATTTAAATTCACTGAAACATTCAATTTTACGCACCTAATTGAAAATACGTTTCGTTACTTATTGAATGATAAATCTTTCAATAAATATTCGTCTTCGTTCCTTAACTGCTCTGAATTCATTGCATGGAAAATGCTGCCTGATGATCTTTTTGGGTAAAAATACGAGTAATTATAGAACAAGGCAAATTCAATAAAATATCTCGAAAATAATTTTTTCTCGAGTGATTTTTTTCTGAGTACCCATTCAAATTATGAAATTTATTGTTGATGATATTTTTGGATGAAAACATCCATTTCAAAATAATCTGCATCTATTTTTTTTTCAAAAACTGTAGAAATCATAAAATATTATCAGGTCATTTTGAGATTTTTTCGACCAATTTTCGAAAAAAACGTGAAGAATGATTCACCATAGTTACTGATAAGTTATAATTAATCACTTCGTTATAAAATCAACTGGAATGCCATTTTTTCGACCAAAATTCGAACTTTTCCACACAAATTCATACTTCAAATCCATCATAATTTTCAAAAATTCTTCACCTCTCGCACAAAAAATCCACATTTCACATTCTTTCTCTCCACACCAAAAAAATAAATACACAAAATCGTCATTTTCACAACTGCACCATTCAACTCGTACAAATCTCATAACACAATTTCCATCTACCGAGGGAACCCCTCCACAACTAAGCCCAATTCGAAGTCAAACCTCTCGAACGCAACACTGAAGGAAAAAGTCGAAAAAATAAATTATACGTATCAAGAAATATCACAAAACGCGCACCAAAATCAAACACAGGAAACTGAAAAACATCGTTTCACCCTTTCCCTCCTCCTCTCCACCTCGTATCTGTTCGAATTTTTCTTTTTCGCTCCCGTTTCCTCGCCTCTTCATCCTTCTCAAATGCTACACATCGTACAGAGTAGGTTCAAGACCATTATTCAAATCTTGTTTCATTTGGAAACTATACCGAGAATAGATATTTGAATATTTTAATATCAACGTCGACATCTGTTGCAGAAGAGATGTCTCTTACCATACCGCCATCGCCACCGTTGCTACGTCGCTTCGAAAGAGACTCGCTGTCGTTATTCGACGACGTCGACGTCGTCGACGTCGAATAATTATACACAAACCCGAATATCGATTACATTTTATTCCAAAAAAAAAAAATGGAAAAAGGAAAAAAAAGAAAAAATAATAAAATAATAAACTTTTTCTCTCTCTAACGTTAAAATTGTAGTACCATATTTTTTTTCTATACAATAAACTGAAAAATCTTATCAAATAAGACATATTACTTATAATGTATATTCTCATTATCTTTTTCTCTACATCATGACCATCGAGTCGCGCGCAATACGCAGAATTTTTTCAAAGTGTAGTCGAATATTATACCTGTGTATAGTATCTTTATAGGTATTATTAAATTTATATAAAACGAAAAAAACAAAACAATATATTCGATTCTATCGTTAAACAATAATATACGAACGTATTTCGCGTGCAATTTTTTTTTTTTTTCATTAATACTTTAAATGTCAATTTTAATAGTTTATCTTTTCATCGAGCGAACCTATCCTCTCAACTAAGTATACCTCTATAAAAGATTTTCTTTTTAAACGAAAATTTATCAAAGCGTATTTGGAATCGCCTCGTTTTCGAACGAATCATTAATTTGGTAATTTCTCTAATTTACACGTAAGAATTAAAGAAAAAAAGAAAAAAAAACGAATTCATAAAAATGCTAACAAATGATCAAAAATAATCCCCGTAACGCTATTTATATAACTTACAAATTAAGACAAAAGAAAAAAATAATAAGAATTTAATAACTTGAAATTTAATACAAAAAAAAAGAAAAATTTTAACGAAGTAACTTGAACCGTAAAATCTCCTCAAAATTTGGTAATATCTGTTCCACATTACACATACATATACAATTACATTTATAAAACTATATCAACGTAGAAAAAAAAATGGCCGGCGTCGTACCCACCACTCTTCGTCGTATCTTACATACAAATACGAGTACGAGCAAAAGGCACAACAACGTGCACACACACAAAACGCTAAATAATTGGTGTTTATCTTAAAAAAATTTTTCCATTTTTTATACACGCTTATTTTTTAAGGAATCTCGTAAAAATATTGCTATTATAGTTGCCTCGTATATGATTTTTTTTTTTGTGTTTTATCTCAATTAAAAAACCTTACTTATTATTACAGGGGGAGGAAAAAAAATTAATAAAATGTACACGCGTACACTCGTACACGTATACTTCACTCTTAAAAATTAGTATTGCTTTTCGAATACATTGTAGGGCACAATAAGCGTCCGGAAAGTTATACCTTCGTCTAAATAGGAAGCCTCTTCTTCGGAGTTCACGCCACGCGAGCTTTCAAAAAACTCGGCGCGTACACGTTCTCGTCGTAAGAGCAAAAAAAAAGAAAAAAAAGGAAAAACACGACAGAAACATTTTAGAGAGGGCCGCTACATACGTACGCTCCTCTGGACTAGGTATAAGTACATACACACACACTCGCCCAAAATACATCAGACATTTTCACGCACGCACGCACACGCTCTATAAATAAAGGTACTATTTTCCGGACATTTTTCTTAAAAATACACCAAAAAAAAAAAGAAAGAAAGAAAACTGCTCTCGTAAGTAGGTACTCTTAAAATAGTAGTAAGTACTTAAGGATACATTGCTGACTTTTCATTGCTTATTAATTTAACGAAAACGACAAAAAAACTGAAAAAACAAACCTAAAGTACGCGATAATTGATATAAAATGTGCGCGATTTTTCGCGAACGAGACTCGGATTGGTTCGTAAAAAACCTTCGTCTTTTTTAAATTTATCTATACAAATAATTCGTACACTTAAACGTATAAATTGGCAGTGATATACTGTTCGACGTTTCTTCGATTATTTTCATATTTTGTAATTTTTTTCCCCCGATGGTTTTAATACTTCGTAATAAGTCGATAAACGCTCGAAAACTTATGTGGTCCCATTTCAAAGCGGACTATTCGGATTGAGATCACGCTCAGTAGTGAAGAAAAGAAGACAAGAAGTAATAAGTGACGATGGAGTAATTCTGTTTCATTATTTCAACTTTCGAATAGAGTTTGAATTTAAAATCAGCAACCTCGAGACCCCAGAAATCAATAAAAGTTACGATTCATCATCATTGAATTAATTTCACTCTTTTCCTCTAGTCATATATTCAGCCCCATGATCGATTTATATGGAAATCGCACAAAATGAATCAAAAATTTGAGATCAGCGACTTTATTAGCCAAGAAAACGATATACATGATGATTTTTCATCACTACCAAAATTTCATCCCCTACAAGTCAATTTCAACCCTGTGAACGATTTTTCATAGACATTGCACAAAACAAATTCAAAATTTGAGATCAGCGACTTTGAAAGCCAAGAAATCGATATACATGACGATTTTATATCTTTACCAAAATTTCATCCCTTACACGTTCATTTCAACCCTCTGACCGATTTTTCATGAGGATCGCAAAAAACTAATCCAAAATTCGAGACCAGCGACTTTGATAACCTAGAAATTTATATAGATGACAATTTTTTACCATGAACAAAATTTCACCCCCCCCCCCCAGTTTCAACCCTACAACCAATTTCCAAAGAAACCCCAACATATGAACCCAAAATTCGAAACCAATGACTTTGATAGCTTAGAAATCGTAATAATGTGCATTTAAGACAATTTTTCAACTTTCACCCCTTCACATTAATTTCAACCCTGCGATAAATTTTATGAAAATCGCGTAAAATCAGCCCAAAATTCGAGATCAGTGACTTTCATAACCAAGAAATCGATATACATGACAATTTTTTATCATTTGTGAAATCGAACCCTTACCACCACCAATTTCAACCCCTAATTGAATTAATAGAACATCATTCAATTTGATTTCTCTCTTTTTCTTCGTCAAGTATAAAATTTAAAATTTTGAAAAAAATTATTCACAACAGAGTTTGGAATTTAAAACCCCACTTCAATCATGAACAGGGGTAAGGGGGTGAAAACTCGATTAAAGGGTATGTTCAGAAAATATCAAGTTATATCAACATTATCTATTCATCAGAATTAGAAAATTTCGTATCGCGTAATTTTAAAGATTTTCATAACCTCATTTCTCTTGGACTTCAAATCTTTCAAGAAAGGGAATGGAGGGGGTTGAAATTCAACAAGGGATGAAAAAATGATAAAAAACCTTCACGCATATCGATTTCTCGGTATTTTCACACGCTGATTCCAAATCCAGTATTATTTTTCGGCTCAGACAACCCCTTACTCTGAATTCCACGCTTCAACTCGCACAGTTTCATCATCGTTAGAAAAACAAACCACCAAATCGCCAAAACCGTCGTAAAAACAAGCTCGACGATGAAATTCCACTCGATATAAAAATTCCTCCAGTCGGTTACCCCGAAGTCAAAACAACAATTACCCTCGACCCTTGGAAAAAACACAAATCACCATACTCCGCATTCATCGCCTTGGAATCATAAACGATAAAAAAAAGAAGAAAACGCACATATATAAATCGAACTTCGCTCGGCAGAAGAAGCTCGTAAAATGAAATTGTTCGCCGAAATAGTACTACGACAACGGCGAGGACGACGACGATTTGAACACGCGAATTAATCTTCGCTAAGCCGCGTTCTCGGTTACATCTGAAGGGTTGGAGCTTTACTTATCCGTCATACAAGACGAGAGAATGAGAAGATAAACGTGAAATTCTATGTTTACATGAATGGCGAGTCGCTGAAAGAATGTCGAACGACGTTCGTACGTTGAAACGAGCTCCGAGCATCGAGTATTTTTTTCTCGCTTTTTTTTCGCATTTCTTCGAGTCCGAATGTTATGCCATGGAAAAGACGAGATAGAGTATTTATTACGACGCGCAGCGCGACGCCGTCGTCGTTTTCGTTGTTTTTAACCTCAACATAGTAAATCTTCTCTCCATCTCGAGTAAATATTTTCGTTACTTTAATACCGAGCGGTAATTCATAATTATAAACCGTCTTTACACACAAAAGGGTACCCGAGGGTATACGCGGCTCGTGTTTGTCGAACGGTGCGAATACGATGTCGAGATTATAAAGACGACGATGACGACGACGCTTGTAATGCTGCCTTTATTTTCATCTTGTGTAACCAACATAAAACCATAACACAAACACACCGTATACGTCTCTCTTGCCCTTTTCTTCCACTCCTGCTCGTTCTCCGTTTCTTCCTTCAAAATTCCGCAGTCATCATTTCTGGAATGGTGCCTCCGCCGTCGTCGCCTCTCCGCCTCGAGCCGAATAAATTCTTTACACGACTACGACCAAGGTACCGGCAGGAGCTTTCGTTTCAACTTTTTGCAAAACGTCGTCGTCGTCGACTCGTACCCAACTTTTTAACCGCGCCGTTCGCTTTCTCTGTCGGCCTTTTCGACTTGACCGAAACACCGACCTCGCTTTATTAACGACTTTATTATACAATTAAACGCGTATCCTACACTTTAATCGCGTCTACAACCGGCATCCTGATTTCGACCCTTTTAGCCCCGAAAATCTTGGCAAAAAATTTCTTCATTCTTCGTTCTCGACTACGACGACACGAATTTTATACGCACAACGAATCCGTTCATCTACCCTTCGCCACTCTTCTCCGCTAAATTCTTTTCTCATAACATTTGTCTTATCCCTTCACTTCGGGTTACGCGTTTGTTACCGAATTTTTCCATTCGCAGCATCGGCATCTCATGTGAATTTTCACTCATCCGTACGTTTTTCATATTTCTCCCTCACTCGCCTACATCTACATCTCTCCGCTCTTGCTCTACGATCCGAATGCGTTTAATTTTTGGAACGAGGAAGCACAGTGGAAAAAAAACCCAAACTGAAAACGCGAAAACGATAAAAGTAATCATACGAAATTCCGCCTCAGCCACGCTCCGGATTTTTATTCTTACGTTATATATTAAAAAAGTTCACGCAGATAAAGTTTTTATTTAAGAAAAATATATAAAGAACGACGACTACGACGACGACGACTATTTTCTTATAAAGATTTTTTAGCTTTTATAATTTTTCAATTTAACTAAATTTGCGGATAAAGAATTCTATTTCTCGGAAAAAACTTTCTCGTGTGCCAAGATTTATTCCCGAGGATATCATTTCATGTTTTATCATATGTTTCATCCGTCAACTTTTTGATATTTATTTAAGTCAAAGTTCTAAATTTTTCTCGCTCTCGTCCCTCGGCAGTCTTCTTCTTCTGCTTTCGTTTACGAGAGAATTTCTCATTTTTCGTTTTCATTTTTTTTCTCCAACCACCTCCTTCATTTTCGGTCCTCTCCCTCGACCTCATTCTCAGAGATATACGTTGTCGTTGCATAGCATCGAGATTTTTAAAATGTATTCCGAGGCCGTTAATCTTGTTGCCTTTTTCCTCTTCTTTTTTTCTCGCTCGGTTGGATTTTCCACGCATCTGCCCCGCCGTTATTTTTCTTCTTCTTGGTCGCCTAATGTGAGGTGGGCGAATGGTTGTAATCGCTCGAGTTTTTTCCCCTCGTTATTCCTAATCTCGTAGCACGAAGATGAGCCAGATTTTAGAGCAAAATATAAGAAATATTGGTGAGAAAATTACATCGAAAAAACACGAATCCATTTTTTTTCACGAAATCAAATTTGAACCAAGTTTCATAATTTTCAAAAAAAAATGCATTGAAATATGACAAAAGTTGTTGAAATTGGGAAAAAATCTTAAAATTGACACGAAAATTGAAAAAAATAATGTAAAAGTCTTGACTTCATCATTAGAATTGAATAAAATATCCCAAAAATTGTGTCTAATACTAGAAAACTTTTTGAATATGCAAAAAAAATTGTTTCAAGTTCATAAAAATAATGAATTATTTCAAAAATTGAACAAATTGCGAAAAGGTGTTTGAAGATGTTTCAAGCATTTGTCAAAATGGAGGAAAAATTGTTCAACTTCGATCAAAATCGCCTAAAAGTTTGGTAAAATTTTTTGAAATTGTCTAAGAAATCAAGCGAAATTGTGAAGAGTCCAACGAGCGATGCAAAAAGATTACAAAAGTTGTAAGAAAATCACAAAAACTAATGGAAAAAACGAAATATCTTCAAAATAAATTTTTTTACGTTTAAACCAATTTTAGTGATATTTTCAACAAATCTGAAGTCATTTCACCCATTTTAATGGCACTTTAAAATTTTTATGAAACTTTTGGAATGATTTAAACAACTTCTTTTTTCAAATTTTATCAATTTTTACGATATTTGACCACCCCTTATGCCACTTAAACCAATTATTCTAATATTATATCAATTTTTACGTCATTTAGAACCATTTTTACAAGATTTCAAACAATTTTGAGGCCATTTCAATAATTTTTCACAGTGTTTTTCACAATTTACGGATATTTTAAAACAAATATTCGCGCTTTTTCTCAATTTTGAATCGACTTTGCAGCATTTTAAATAATTTAAACGTAATTCAAATTTTAATCATTTTTATACTAATTTCAACAATTTTTTATATAATTTTGAGCCCTTTTATTTGATAAATTTCCTCAAAAGCTCTCGTATGAAAAATTTACGGTCACTACAATGGCCTTAGCGAACTTCGATGAAATTTCTGGATACTCTCACGAGATTCCGCGATCATCTCACCGATCATTTTATCCAAATAAAAAAACCTTTCGCACCCCTTTCATTCATCTCAACGCAGTCATAAAAATAATGGATCACATCCAACCACCGCCTTTTCCTCAGACGAACTCTTCATCATCTCCTCTCTAAAGGGGCACCTCACTTCGACGACGAACTCTAAAAAAAGGGGGAATAAAAAAGGTAGTAAGTAAATTGAGATAGATCTTGGCGCGAGCTTATTTCCCTTTTTTTTTGTATCGAATAAGGAAAAGTTTTAAAAGTCAAACTCGTTCCGCGTTATTTTGCCGTTTTCCTCTTTCTTTCTTTCCTCGCTCGCAGATTTTTTTGCTTCCACCATCGCCATAAAATCTGTTGAACTGTTGAATGCCTCTGCGACGATGATAGAGGTCTGTACATAGCTAATGCGTCCCACAAGACTCGAATCGTATTCTTGAATACGATACTTCAACTGCTGCGTGTTTGCTATTTCAATGGGTAAATCCCGCCGGACAATTCCGACTATTGCTCGTTGCTACGCGTGTATGTACAGTGCTCGTGTCGAGGAGAGCTTTGCTTCCCATAGTCGAACGATTCTTGCCTTCGCTTTTACTTTCCGCATGATGAGAGAAGACGTTCTGCGCTCGTTCGAGGCAATTTTTCATAATCGAACGTCGATTTTTTTCCCTCGCTTGGCCTACACTTGGAGACGAAAGAATCGAAAACCAAACGTACAACGATTTCTCCTAAGTATACCTACCTTTAGACACGAATCGAAGAAGGAAAAAAAAAGGAGAAAAATTACCCAACGTACGTATCGTTCTTATCGTTTGACACATCGTCGTGTCTGCTCGCAACGATACACCGGGCAAGGTGAATAGCGCGGTGCGACGGTGGTCTCTCAATCGAATTCAATTAAAAAACCTTCTCTCGCATCCCTTTCCTTTACTCTACGCCGATCCACCGAGGGAGGAAAAAATACACACGTCGAGCTTACATACAAACCACACTCTCGCTTCATCTCGCATCACACGCTCTTGAAAAAGCGATAAAAACTCTGGCAATTAACCGGCTACGGCGAGCAGCGTCGAGAGAATGGTTGGGGGATGGACGAAAACGCGTAAGCACAAAGTTTTATAAGTTATGCGGCGAATTTAAACGCGGAGAAATTTAATTCGGCGGTGCGCTGGGCCGCGATGACGCAGCAGCTTCGGCTTCATACACACGCTCTTCAACATCCATAAATTTCGCAATTTCGCCGTCGCGTCATCCTCTTCCAGTTCGCTTCCAAGCCGAAAAATTTGCGTTGCGTCGATGCTTCGGCCCAAATTAAATTTTCTCCTCTGGTAATAGCGCATCCAGCTCGTGAAATTGAAAATAAATCACCGCATCCCCGATCCTCGCTCGTCTCGCTCAGCAACAGATTCATCACTCCGTACAACTTGGCGCTCTGCGCCAGTCTTCGCGGTAGGCGAAAAAAAACGCCCGGAGCTGAAGCCGCATCTCGATATGACAAATTATAACATAATCGTAGGTTAACTTACATTGGCGAAATTTTAATTAAAACAAAGCCCATATAATCTGCTATCATTTATCAGCGTTTAAAAACGCCGCCGTCGGTGCTGCTTCGCATCGAGCCCGTTTTATATGCAAATGAAATTCGCTCAGCTCTCTTATCAGTTAATGTTATCTGGCGTTACGTTTCGAAATTACCCCCTCCACCGAGTACTTTGTCATACCCCTTGTAACCGTGCTCGGCACAAAAAAAACTTTTTAATTTTCTCAGAATATCTTCCAGGTATTCGAGCCCTTCGTCTCGCCCGGTCCCTGGCCCCTCGCTTCCCACCGGCGAGCTTTTTTCGGCGATAAAGGTGTGTTTTTTTCCCTTTATTAAAAATTAATTGCCGTTGCGCGTTTCTCCGGCCCCAGCCCCCGGCCCCTGTTTGGCTATACGCGGCACGCCGGGGCTCTTTGTACGTGTTCATTAATAGCCATTGGCTTAATTACTTCGTAAGTACCGGAGAGATATTTTTAATTCCGATTCATTAGTCGGGTATTACGAGTACTCGCTCGTGCTCCTCTTTGGCCCGGGCTCGGCGACTGGCGACGCCACGCTCGCTCCGCGATAATCTCTTCGAAGCACGACGAGCAGCGACTTTATCGTCGTCGCAACGCGCCGCCGTTTTATTCGTATAATCTCGCAGCTTGACGTCGGATAATGGGCGAGTACTAGCTGTCGGAGGTCTCCATTTCCATGCTCGATACGACGTGTTTAATACGTTTCCTCTCACTCTGTGGATTGTCTCTTGCTTCTGCCATACCTCATAATCTATTGTCAGCACTTTTCAAGTTTACTCTCTAGTTTCTCCCTCTGTTTTTTGTATTATTATCATTTTCACACGCCGATTTCCAAAAGTAATGTTGATAATGGAAAATGAAAGTTCTTTAGATCCCTTTCGTATTTGTCATCTGGAAGATTGGAAAAAACAATCGCGAATATTTTTTCGATCCTATTGGATAATTTTAGTAAATCTAAGCCTCCTGAAAAAAAACTGTTCGTTCAAAGCAGAAGAGAATTTCAAGCTCTGCAATTTTGATTCTTTGAATTTTTTTCATAGGACCTTTGGTTTGGCCAAAAAATCCATGCTTATGGGAATTTTTTTTTCATTTTCAAAACCATCGACGAATATGGGTTAAATTTCCCATAAATATGGATTTTATGGCCAAACCAAGGGTCCTACGAAAAAAATTCCATGAATCAAAATTGTAGAGCTTGAAATTCTCTTTCTGATAAAACAGATTAGCTTTTTTCCTAAGAGGCTCAGTTTTCGAAATTTTTGCAGTCAAAGTTTTTTTTTTTCATTTTCAAAACCAACGATTTTCATGATTCTTTTCCACAATTTTTTAAGTCAATTTTCTGGACAAATGAAGCCTCCTACGAAAAAAAGTACGAGAACCAGAATGGTAGATCATAAAATTTTCTTTCTTTTTGATACAGATAGTTTTTTTCATAAAAGGCTTAGTTTTCGTGATAATCAATGTTTGAAAATTGAACTCGTTTCTGTAAATTCTAGTAGCTCTTGAGAAAATTTGAAAAATGAACAATTATTTCGAGTTAATAACTTGATATTTTTTGAGAGGGAAAATTTTTGAAATTTGGTTCGGTACACCCTGTGCCTGCGCCTATATGAGTCCGGATGCATTCTCAAGTAAAGAAATAGTAAATTTTTGCCAATTAATTTTTTTGAAAATTCATCCCTGGTCCTTCCCCACATTCCCTATCCAATCTAAATTTTTTCGATTTGAAAATCGACCCTTTCATCAATAAAGGCTACAAAAAACTGAACGAAATAAACAGACTGAAACCACACCAATAAAAAAAATCCTCAAATTTCGATAATTTCGATTGTTTGACACTCAAAATAAACCGAAAGAAAAAAGGAAATGAGATCATCGAGCACCCATAAGCATTACAAACACCACTCCAACGTAGCTTTTTTCGCCTCTTCGAAACCTCAACCCATTCCAAAATGGAAAATCCATTTCAAGCCCCACCAGCAACCCCCACATTTTCCAAATTCATCAATTTTGAACCTCGAAACACTCCGACAGAATGAGTCATCTTATTAAAACTCGTACAATTCGACTTCACTCGTTAGCCCAACTCGACCACAATTCCGACTCAATTTCCATTCCGAGCGCATCCGCTTCGGTATAAAATTCAATCATATTTTCTACCACGAGCATTATACATCAGACCCGGACGATTAAACATATCTCAAACGAAGAAGAAATTTTCCAATAGTAATGAAAAAAAGATGACCCCATAAAACTCCACGCATCCGTCAGTTCGTTCCACGTTCAACTTGTTTGATTTTTCTCAATCTCTTACACCCTCGCCTCGACTAGCTCGAGCTTTGCTTTTTTCACTTCGTATACTACTCGTACGATGTATATACGAACACACCACAACAAAAAGCCAGCTTACAGTGGTACTACATTCTACACACAGCGGTTATGATAAATGATATCGTATGAAATTAGTTTCCGTTTTTATAAATTCCCTCTCTCTCTGGTCTGTTTCGCTTTCTGTGCGTTTGCGGCTCGCTCACTAGTACAAATAGATTACGTTCTTATATTCTTTTTTCAAAATCAAGACACGCTTTTGTATAAAAGTCCAACTATGATAAATTGCCATTTCGTATTCACGGATGAATACATACATACTAAATAAAAAAAACCTCCTCGTATATTCGCCGTACATGCCACAGCAGAAGAAGAAAATCTCGCTAGAAAAAGAGTTAAACGCGAAATGTCGAAGAAAATGGTCATTTTTTTGTTGTTGTATAATAATCTACATTGCAAATTGGGTACGTAGGTGGGAGCTGCATACTCAGATATGCCCACCGTAGAGCAAAAAGCAACCAGCGAGAAAACCTCCCACAGATATATTCGTAAATTCGTCTCTAAAAGTTCGTGGTCGTCTCCTCACCCTTCATTTTCACCTTCAACCATAATTCTACGCGTTATTTTTCGAATTAATTTCACAAAACGTGCGAACTTTTATTCCTCGTAATTCGATTTTAACCTAAATTAAGGCTTTTGTTAAACTTATTGTACGAAACTCGCTAAAAAAAACCAACCCCTTTCCTCCACGCCAAAAAACCCACACAATTTCCAACAAAACCAGCCCTTCTCATAACTACACCTTCGTCACTTAATATATTCTATCATTTTTCAGCTAATACTGAGCGAGGTGAACAATATCCTACGTTAACATACTTGGATATAAAGAGGACACCATGATGGACACGGTTTTTTATGAACCATCCGAAGGTAATAGGTACGTATGGTACAAATATTGCTTTTTGTAATTGCTTTTAGTAAATATAGATGCGAGTAAGTATGTATTGTGTAAAACGAATACACTCGTAGTACACAATACCATACCACGAATAAATATTATAGGTAGTATATTGTCGAGAGAAAAAAAAACCTCTTACTACGAGAAAAATTACCATTATCGATCGAACTTAATAACGAAATATGGGAAAAAAATTCCTTATACTAATCTATATTTTTTTTCTATTCAAAATCCTCTTTCCTTTTCATTTTTTTTTTCTCTTAAAATACTAATATTGCACTTTTCTAATACGTGATAGTGAACATTTTTCCCCATTCGTTTTGTATTTAAGTATAAAACAAGCGTTTACGCATACTTGACCCCTTCCCCTTACACCCATTCCACCTATACGTACAAAATATCGAGCTTGTACCGACACGAGTACGCTACATGAGGGTACTTCATTTATATAAAAAAAATATACACGATGGAACTGGTGATACGAAAGAGTGAGCTCCTCAAAAGGGGGCTCGTTAATCAAAAATTTCCAATTTTTGAGCTGGGTATCGAAATAGAACATAGAAGGAGGGAAGGGGAAATCAAATCATGAAATGTTTTAAAAATTTGGAAAATAAATTAAAACATAGTTTTTGAGCAGGTAATTTTGACTTTCAAAATAAAAGTGAGCCATACAGCGAAAAAAAAATTGAAAATTTTCCAAACTTCAAATTTTCGAGTTGCGTTTAAAGACATTTTTATCAATCGAAATCAGTTTCCAACAATTTAAAAATCATATCGAAATTCAAAATATTCAATTCAAGTCCATAAAGTTGAAATTTTCCAAATCCAAAAAATCATTTGAACTTTTAAACATTTTTTTAAATCCATAAAATAAAAAATCAGGCAATGGAAAACTGAAAATTTTTCCAAGTCCAAAAAAGTCTGACAAAATGTCTAAAAATCAGGCTGACAGAATTTTGTGTCAGAATTTCGTGACGTTTTTGACAGGTTTGGTGATCGCAAAAGCACATCCTATTTAAAAAGACCAATCATCAATTTCTGTTCGTCCCTTCCAATCCAAATAACCAAAAATTTACGACCCCTGACCTAATAATTATCAACAGGTACAAAAATCAATAAACCAAATTCTGCATTCCTTTTCCCCTTCCCAACCTCCCACCACCACCAGCTCATCGCACCCAGAAAGAACTACGTATACGTATTCAAAACGAAAAAGAATAAAAATCAATATTAAACCCTCATAACACAAACTCTAAATTTCAGGCAGTATACAGCAGCGTCGAAAAAAAATACACAAATTAGCTCTAATCCGGCAAATGAATTGGTAACTTCTCCGGAGTAGGAGATTTTGCAGGTGAAACGAAAAATAGAAAAAAAGGACAAAAATTTTATCCAATTACGTATATACAAGAGTCCATTTTTTCCCCTTTTTTTTCACGTTGGATTAATTGGCTCGATTATCACATCTACGTGGACCTCAGCCATGAAATTGTAATGTAAACAAAAATATTACAGGTAAATAGGTAGGAGAAGGTATATACACATTCGAACTGCGCATATTTACTATACTCGTGTCTATACATACTCGATAAAAATTCAAAGGATGAAAAAAAAACACCCACTCGAATAAAAATTACACTATACATAAAGATACGTTAAAATAAATAAAACCTAAACCTCGTACATGATAAATACATATAAAAGAGGACATTTTTATGCGACCTTATCCCTTCCTTCTACCATTTTTTTTTTTTTTGGCTTCGAATTTTTCTATAAATTTTCGTTTCGAATACTCGCTTATTTACCCAAAACAGGAAAAAACTCCTAAAACCCTCGAAAATTGAGAAATATTAAGCCGAGTACAGATTTAAGTATAAGGAATACAGACAGGTAGGTAAATTATCAAGTTTACGTATAAAAAAAAAAACACCCCACATATACATTTAGACAAACTATACTTATTAGCGGAATTTTGGTGTTGTATCACAGATTTTCGTTTACGTAGTTAGACATTTTATATATGTATAGGATAAAAATGTCTGTTCTAGAGGAATAAAGACATAAAGAGACATAGACACAGACGCAGACAAAGATACAGATACAGACAGAGACAGAGAGACTATAGAGAAAAAGTTTTCCAAGAGTATAGTTATCCAAAAGACGATAGGGAAATAAAGTCGAGAGAAAAAAGTATTTCTCTCAAGAATCAAGATATAGTACAAGACACAGTATACACAAAAATAACAACAGCGGCAAGCTGAAGAGGAGATATACGTAGAATACGCGGATGCTGCGTATCCACTACATATACGTACAAACGTAGACAAAAAGAGACAAGACAAACGACGAGAAAAAGTTAAGAACGAAAAAAAAAAAATAAGCTGACTCGCGCATAAGACTAGAATTAAATTAAAAACAGGAATGACTGAAGGAATGAATATAGTCTTAAGACTAGAGAAGACTAGATTAAAGTTTTTTTTTTTTACGTATTAATAATAAAAAGACGAGAAAATGAAAGAAAAGAAAAGAAAACAACCGAAAACAATAAGAAGACGAGAAAGAAAGAAGAAAAAACAATAAATAATCATAACAAATGAACCGAAATAAGATAAAATACGCAATTTCGAGTCGAAAAATAGTTAATAGATAAAGTAAGAATATAGGTACGCGTATTATCATCCTTCGCTGTATCCACGATCCAGCTTCGGCCTCGAGAATCGATTATCGAAGATGCGTAATGGTGGGAACTTGATTAGCAGAAATGGCAGTGTTGCACTCGTTCGTATCGCCAACGCAGGCAGACTCTAGATGTTTATTCAGGTACGACTTTAAGGCGAAAGTTTTATGACACCTAGTACACTCGAAGTTCTTATCGGTGGAATGTGTTTGCATATGCGCTCTGAGGTTAGACCTATCTGCGAACGCTTTGCCGCAATGAGCACATCCGTAAGGTTTCTCGCCAGTATGCGACCTGAGGTGACCCTGCAGCAGCCAAGGACGAGAGAACAATTTGCCACAAATGCCACAAGCATGGTTTAGCTTGTGCGTCAGCAGGTGCATAGCCAATGCGGGCATACTGACGTACGCCTTGCCGCAGGTAACGCATTTCTTGGCCGATTGCGAATCCAGACTGCGATGCGTCTGCTTATGCCGCGATAAATTCGACGACGTAGCGTACTGCTTGCCGCATTCCGAACACGTGTATTTGGGTCTTTGATCAGTGGCCACAGCTTGGGCGGTAATAGTAGCAGCTACTCCGGCCACGCCGGGGGAAGTTGCCAACGTTGTGTTATCCACCGACACGCTTTTCTTCTTCGACCGCCCGTCGCTGACGAAGAACGCCTCGTACGTATACGCGATGGTTTTCGTCTGCGTCGGTTTGGTCGGTATGACTGTTTTGATGGACGCAGTCGGCGCACCGGACCCCGAATGAGGAGATTGTTGCTGGTGCTGGGAATGCTGCGTCGTCGACACCGCAGTCGTCGTCGGCGATGCGCTACTCTGCAGCGATTGACTAGGTGCCGGAGCCGGAGGTGAAGCGCTCAGGTCGAGGATAGCGTGGGCTGCTGTCAGGTCTTCGGGCGGCCTCCAACGTACCGATGGTCGATCGTCCAACGAGTACGGTCTGTAGATGTCTTTCTTCTTAGGCGGTAACGATAGCGCCGCTCCGGTGCTCGTGAAACACATGGCTAAGGATCTGGTACGTGGAGTGCCGCCGCTGCTGCCGGTGGGTGATGACCCACCGCTGGATGGCGGCGAGCTGGAACCTCCTGGTGATACCGGCGATGCAGAGATGGTGTTGCCGGCAGCTAGCGCGGCTGCTGCTGCGGCCGCTGCAGCTGCCACGGCTGCCGCAGCCGCAGCTCGAGATTCGTTTGGAGATTGTAGCGTGGCGTACGAACGAGATGTGCTGGTGCTGCCATCCGACGGTAAGAAAGCTGTATAGTGGTTGATGTCGGATGCTGTCGAATAGCCTGAGAACAGAATAATTCAGAAGCGATGGTTAATATCAAGCAATAGGTGTAATTTGCATCTTTATTAGTGATAATTAGTAAATGGTAGTAATTATTATCAACAATTAGTAATGATTGGCAATTTCTAAAAACAACTAGAAATTGAAACTTAATTTTTTCCAATGATCACGGGCAATTATTACTAACCATTAGTAATGATTAATAACAGTTAGTAATTATTATCAACAATTAGTAATCATTAGTAACAATTAGTAATGATTAGTAACAACTACTCACTGGTGACTACTAACAACTATTACAGTGACTAGTACCATATGACTACTAGTAATATATCACTGCTAGTAATTACTAAATAGTAATCTCTTGTGATCATTAATAAAAATTATTATTTTTATTTTAGTAACCATTGAATTATTATTAACCACAAAATATTTTAGCAACAATTTGTAAGTTATAGTATCAATTTTTGATACATATTAGTAATCAATAGTCACTATGTAACATTTACATTTTGTTACTAATAAGATCTTGTGGCTTTTAATAATCACTAACTTGCTACTAATTACTCGCGAATTATTGGTAATCATTTGACTTCTTCATTAAATCAATCTGATTCTCTTTCTGTTTCAAAAGCAACAAATATTCTCATCTAGTTAGTACTTTATCTCCAGCTTCACTTCAGTTTTTTAGCATATTTTCTTCTCTCTTGTTTCCACTGCTCGTCTCTTTTCTCTCATTCAACGCATACACAGCAATACTACCATCTTTGGCATTGACATAGCACAAAACACGCAACAAGTGTCAAGTCTATACATTTCCTTCGTTTACGCCATCATCGCAAATTATTTCGTAATTGCGTAGTTAACGCGAACCCGCTTCGCTCGTCGTCGGTTTATGTTATTAAATTGAATTGTTTGAAAAATAAACAATTTGTGTTTTCGGTTTTCGTTCTCATTTCTCTCGCACTTCGCTCTTAGCACTCGTTGCTTCGCGCCTCTGACACATCACGTCTCGTCGTCTCGCAGCGACAACGAGTACATCGCGTATATAATGAAATTAAACGAATAATACGCTTGTTACGACGACGAAGATGACGACGTATTTTTCATGTAAACCGACTTTATATTATTAAAACGGTGGTTAATTTTTCCCCTCGGTTTTTCGGTTTTTACCTTCGCACGAGGCAGCTTTTTATTTACATCGTCTCTTCGTCGTCGCGTGGTTGTCGTGAAAAATCAACATTATTTGCGAGGAAATGCGGGGCACCGTTCGAGTCTTTCTTTTCCTTGGCAGGTACCACAGTGTCAGAAAAAAAGAAATACGTATACAAACAGATGGCATTTCATTCGCGCCGATTCGACGATAGCCACAAGACGACGCGGACGTTGATTTTCAATTGAATTGATTTTCCGTGTTTTCGAGTGGCCAGCTCGTTTGTAAATTCATTCTCTTTACTCTTCTCTCCTACATGCCTTCTGCCTACCTACTCAATTCGTCAGTGTCCGTTTGTACAGCGTCACACCCGCGACCGCAGCCCTTCGTCGGCTTATCAAATAGATAAATAAGTTATTAATTCGAGGGGCTCTTTTCTTCTTCCATCAATGTTCAATTTCACTGATTTGTCCTTGATGGAGTTCAGCCCTTTACGCATTCGAAAGGTTTTGCTTTCTTTTTCACTCTGTTGCTTCGTAATGTAGTTTATTGCGCTTTTACTTCGTGAAAGTACATTTACGCAGGTGCATGGAATTTCTCGAATTTTTGCACCTGAGCACTGGTTTTCTTATCTCCCCATTAAGATCTGATTTATTTGCATTTGTGAGAATTCAAAGCTTGAATCTTACTGTTCTGACATCATTTGGTTTCATAAACAGAATCGGCTCGAATGAAAGCCAAACTCCCAATCAAATTTTACACTCAAAGCTCAGGAAAAAAGTACATTTTTAATGGGTAAAATTTCTAAAAAGAGAATTTTTCAATTTTAATACTGAAAAATGAGATTTTGGTGTCTGAAAATCACTATTTTTCATCATTCGGGCACACCTTCATGTCACATCAAAATGACAAACACAAATTCAATGGTGAAAAAAGTCATGAAATTCTGTTTGCAACTAAGTTTGTAATCACTATGAAAATTTTTCAAACTTTTGATCGCAAAGCTACACCTAATCTATTTTCATATTGAAAAATCTCTTACACAGCACCACTCGACACAGAGCTCAATTTGCTTCTGTTATGAAAACCTCTCGTTCAACACCGATATTTCTCTACAACGAGCACGCGTACAGGAATCGTTGGCGCTATTACCCCTCCTTCTCCATCAGATTAATTACATCCCTTAATCGCTGAGCTTCGCTTTTATCATGCTCGCACCCTTACATCTCCGCGAAAGCTTATCTCGGCGCATATCATACCATCACCCTTGGTATTACCTTAAATACCCTTACGCAAGCACTTTTTACGCACTGAGGAACACAACGAGTATACGAGAAGATGAGGCAAAGGCGAACCGTATCGATTAATGACCTTGAGCTGGCTCGATTATCGGGGGTGGAAAAAAAAGGGTGAGACGAGACAAAGAATCTGCTAATGAAGACTTGGTATACGGGTATTTCTTATTCGCGGCAACAAGAAAGGGATGCGATTTACAGTTGTGCAACTCAAACTAGTATGAAGAGGGTAAGGGTGCAAATGACCGGCATCGTTGCGAAAAACAAAAGCCGCTTGTAGATACGGTTTTAAGAACACTTACGAGTATACATAGTATACGCAGGAGACAGCAGGCGAAGAAAGGTAGAGAGCTCAGATCTTCTCAAAAGCGCTATGCAAAATGCTGAAGAAGAGAGTCTGAAGTTTAAAACGGATTCTCACCATTCGAGTACTCGAGGCGTAGGGCAAAAAAACTCATTCGCAGGTCGGGGAGGCAGGAAGGGGTAGCTTGGAAACCTCTTTGTATTTTCACTTAAGACGAGCTGCGCGATTTCGCTTTTCGAAATTAAGGTCGCGCCGCGCCGCGGAATGTACTTTAATGTGTGAATCAAACTTTCAAAAGATAAAGAAACATCCACCAACTCTGGCAAACTTTAAATATAACTCGCGAATTTGCCTAAACTTCGAACTACCTGTTGGAGAATTTCGGGCGTTAAGAGTATAGTAAGTAAACGCTGCTACGGGGTGGCTGTGTACCGTACCGCATCTCCCCCCATCTTTTTCTTCCTCTCTTTCAACGCAGAAGAAGACTTTACGACGAGTAACCAAAAATTTTACTCGTTTCGATGAAAACTTTTATACGCACGTCTCTTTTGACGCGCTAATTAAAATACTCTCTATTTCTCTCCGTTACACTTCGCACACCCTCTCGCGCAGCGTCTGGTCTTCGTCTCTCTGTCTCTCTATTTTTCTGTACCCGTCGTCGTAGTCGTAGTCTCTAACCCTTCCTTCCCCATTTTTCGCAACATCTCCGCTGGTAAACACAAATAAATATTATTCGCCCTGCTCCGAGTTATTAACCTCTTTTTATCTTCTCTATATTCCCTTCGTGCCCGAGCCTCGTCGCGTATCTCCTTTTAAGCTTTTATTCGCCGGAACGCAACGTAGCTTTTTCCTCGATTCTGCTTGCCTTTCTCTCATCGATGCTATGATATCGTTGTGTACAACTCACACAGGTATACCTACGCCAGTGAAAATCCACACTATCTTTACTCGCGTCCCTGTTGCCATTGCTGCTCCACTCGTATTCTTCGTAACACCCGACGGCGCGTACATGTTTATCAACAAGGGCGACCCTTTACCCTGCCAACGTTGTTCAACACTCGTTCGTTTACTCTCGTCGGTTTTAATACATGTTCAACAAGTGACGTTTTCATTCGTCCACCGATCCCATAAGAAAAGTTCTTTGAAAATAATCTCTTCGTGAGTATATACCTATTATCGTCTGAGAACGTATAATTTCTTTCGTTGCTGTCTCCAGATCGATATAACTTTCAAAATTACACTGCCTATCGACATATTTTCTATATGCTGGCACGTGAGATGAGCTACATTGCACATTTCGAAAGCTAAAATGAAAAAAATTATCGTCGGTTGGACGCTTCTCGTGTAAACCATTGTGGGCATCGATTTAATGGACCGAAAAAACAAACTTTCCTTTTCTCCCGTGCTCAGATCGTCTCTACGAAATATCACCTTGTCATTTTATACCTTTTATAGGTATCTATCTGCAGAGAGTACACAAAGACAAACGGATTTAGCACACCATCGCGTCAGTCTCATCATTTAACATTCGACCGAGATCAAATGACACGTGATATTACTGCCAATCGCCATACTTTCATCATCCTGTATGTATTTACCCTCAGTCGACGTCCTACACATTTCTTTACATATAAAAACGTATACTTATAGCATCGACAACTGGCTTGTATCTCTGACCAGCCTGCTACATATATTGAATTCCAACGCGTGTGAAAAACACATTTCTGCTCGCCTCGTTCGATATACCTACAGCAGGCTACCTTTGTACGTGAACTTGCACGCGTAAACCAACCACCATCAGACATCCTTTAGTTGCTTTTATTACGTATCTATTGTACGTACAAAAGGCGCAATCTAGGCAGACCGGCGCGGCATAATATTTATTCGCGAAACTTTTCAAAACACCGACCACCTCGCTCCATCACCTTTCTCTTTTTCTCCCCGCATTTGAAACTCATTGGCCGCCGATAATTACGTTTAAAAGTGTTTCATCTGCTGCGAGCTGTACGTACTATCCGACTACACTCCGCCAGCGCCTTTTCACAGGTAATACCTACGTAGGCACTTACTTGTATAGGTATACAGTGTATCTATCGACCCATCAGCCTGTTATGTAGAATGTTCTTTTCCAACGCCTTCGTCTCTAATTTTCGATATCGTCGAGTGATGGTGGCCGAGGGGGTGAGACTGCTATTTCGCTAAATGCTCTATTCGCTTTCTCTCTTTCTCCTTTTTTGCCCTTACTCACGATGCTTCACCGCCCTCGCAAGCTATATCGGCTTTCAAACAGTCAAAAGCAATCGCCTCTTTTAAGGCTACGTGTAGCTGAAAACTCGCGTAATTCGTTCGCCCATAATTTCAAAACTATACGTCCTATTATACCAACTTGGAACGTGGGTAGGCGAATAACGATGCACATAGATACCTTCTTCGAACGCTTTATTTCTCCAGGATACCTATACCAACAACTCTACATTTCGGCGAAAGGTTATGAGCCAACAGCAGCTGCAGAATTCTGCTATTTCTTAGTGCAAACTGCTTCAAAAGAGCATTCATTTCAAAAGTTCATGAATTTTGCAAATTCTTTTCTCCATCTAAAGCACCATCCAACACTAATATTTTGAATCGAAATCGAGATTATTTTCATTGCTTTTCGTACGTTAATTCATTTGAAGAAAATCATCACTTTTTCATGATATTTACATCAATTAATCATCCTGTAAATAGCATGCTTTTGACAACGTTGCAATCAACATCGCGAAATTCACAAACATGAATCTAACAAACAAAAATTCAACAAGGTGTCGTCATTAGAGCCCTAAAATACGGTCGAGATACCTTTTACAAATGATAAAAATGCCTTAATTATGATTATCAATTCAATATCTTCACCTGGGGCACTTCCCTTATCACCTTGACTCATTTCAATTCATTATTTGAAAAAAATGCCAACTACCGATAAATCTGAACCGAATCAAATGAATTCCGAACCTTTCATCTAATCCCCGCATCCTCGACCCAATTAAAACCCGTCGTGCAGCATTTATTCCACATGCATACGAACAATAAAGTAGTTAGGTAAGTCTAAGTACCTCGACGACAATCGCAAAAAAAAGACTTGCACGCACAAAATCGAACCCCTCACAAATCAACATGATAATCCAAAGGGTACCATTACGACATCACTTTCGAGAGTAAAAAACCTACATATCCATCACCTTTTCGTATGACTGTATATAATATGCATTTACACAGTGCGGCGAGCCTTTAATAATACCCATTTTTAACACAGTCTCGAACCTATCAAAGCATTTGTACCATACAAGCGCACAGTCTCGTTAAAAAGCACACCTTTGAGTACAACCTCGATACAGCGGGGGCAGGGGGTAAAAAAAGAGGACCGCTGTAACTATTTTATTTCCGTTTGGCCTATTGTACTACGTGAGATGCGGCTCGTTGAAAAAGGGACGCGTAATACTACGTACACTACGCAGACACATCGAGAGAGAGAACGCGGCTGGCCAGGTGGGGCTGGAGGGGTGAACGTTTTGTATTCCGCAAGGCTTTCGTTATATATAAAGGGCTTGCAACAGATGTCTGCGTTTAATTAGAAGGACCCCAGACCCTGTAAGCGAACTTAGCTTACATAGCAACTAGAACAAAACAATGTTGCGGAGTTGGGGAAATTCAATTTTGAAACCGTTCACTTTTTCGCCGATACGACCAGCGATTTCTCCACGCGCTGCGCCGCCTTCTCTTTCTTTCTCCACTTTTACTAGTCGTATTCTCGCGCCAGCTTTCCTCGTTCCCTGCTTTTTCCCTGCCTCTTTAAAGCAACGCTAAGATTCGCCAGACGACAGCTTTGGAAGAAGTGGTAACATCGTGTACAGATTCACACAGGCTCATCGCGTGTCTCAGGCTGCCGAGTAATTCAATTTTCACCACCGTTATCGGGAATGTGTTGTTTTTCATTCCGAAGCCTCGCAGCATTCATCCCCTATGTAATTTCATTGACCAGCGAGTCTTCTATAAGCGATGAGAAATATTTAAATACCGTTACGTTTGCTCGAACGTCGACCCCTCTTCTCGTGATACTGGTTCGTGTTCAACAATTATTTCGCACGCTCGATAATTAACCAACTCGGGGTTTTTACTTTTTTTCTCCCATTTGTACGATAAAAAAGAAGGGAATGCTGACAGTGTGACAGTTGTACGTTATTTCGAATCGTGAGAAAAATTTCATATTTATGATCTTGAGAAAAAGTTAGGTATCGAAATACGAATTCCGAGCATTGTTGCTGAAGACAAGTCTTACCCTAAAGTACGAAATGAAAAATTGAAAACCTTATTAACAATTTTGACAGATATCCTACATGCAACAAAAAATCCTGGAATTATAAACGTAATCTCTTTACAATCATAATGACGCCTTTATCTTGACTTTAGAATTAAAAATTGTAGTCCAATCAGTTAGCACCAGGTTTTTAATACGAATTGACATGTAGATTTCTTTTAGAATGAACCAAAGGAAAATTTTGAGAAATGGGGCCATCAAAAGTTGCCTTTGGTGGCGAGCAGGGCGGAGTTTTAGGAGTGAAAACATCCCTATTTCTAATTCTCATACTTTTGTGGTGTCCAACAAAATGTTCTGAAGCAAATTCATGACATTTTTGAAATTAAGTTTTTTAGTCTTTGATATAAAACTGATACCCCTCAAAAAAATTACTCGAACAGTGCTGCCATTTAACAAGTGTTCCAAAATGGGCTATTACTAGCACAATTTTTTCAAACTGCAAAAAATGATTTGTTTGTTGAATAATTTTTTGACTTTTTGGTATTTTTTAATGTATCTTGATTTTTGGAAGTCAATTTTTGAGCTGATTTCGTCACTTTTTTACGATTTACATGACGACCTTCTAAAATTACGACTATTTCGTGACCTGTTGGATCCCGAGTTTTCCCTTTCCGACTTTTGATTCGCAATCAACAAAATTTAACCAATCATTGCAAAAAATTGACTCATTTTTCCCCCCTGGTTTCTAAATTCTGCTAAAATCGCAACTGTTTTATGAATTATCATAAACCTGCAAAAATTCGAATTATTTTTTTACCCCAAAAATCAATTTAAAATATACGCAGACGATACCACAGCATATTGCACTCCGCCACACACCTGCAAGGTGTCTGCCACCGGTACACAGATGAATTATTAAATAACAGACATCAGTACAACGAGAACAACGGTACATCCAGTCTGGTTCATTTCGCATATACCCTGTTGCAATGTTTATTGAACCGTACCTTCGCACCGGGATCTCCCCTATTTCGATTCAGCATCGGAGGGAGGGGGTATCGCGTTAAATAATTCAATTGGTCACTTCGACGGAGCAAACAATGGAAAAAAAACTCGTCGTTGGAAAAAATTCGTTACGAAATGGGCAGATGTTCGTTGACCTTTCGGGTACGATTTTCGATCAACACGTAGGTACGAGTATAAGGCGACCAGACATGCAGAGGGATACGAGCACCGCAGCGAAACCTAGATCAGCAAAATACCGAGCACGCAGAAGGGATTATCTGAAACACCGGCGGCTAGGCTCTTCGAATACGTTTTATAGGAATCGACTCCGGCGAAAACATCTCGCTAAATAGTCGACTTTCGTATATGAAATCTGCTGCTGTCGAGCACGATGCCGCAGACGTGGCTCGCACAATGAAACTACCCGGTTCGCGCCGTTTAATAGCGCGATGTGGAGGCATCGGCACGACGCGCGAGGCGCCTTTTCAAAGCTGATTAAAAGCTCAGCCGCCGTCACTTCTAATTTCATATCTTTTCCTTTACCCTTATTAAATAATGAATCTCGGCGAATTCATCATTTTAACCCGTGTAATTGTTCTGCTCGTCGTCCTACCGGCTCTCTCTCACCCTCCGAAAGCTTATTCTTATACTTCGCCCTAACAGAGTAGCTCGACGAGCCTTTGCAAAAGTACTTTTTCTTCGCTAGCTCGTTTTCATTTTCCATATCGCCGGAACCAAGCGCCACAGAAGCGCGTCTTTTGACTAAGTACGAAGATTATACTTCGTAGCTGGAGACGTGGCTGATTCGAAAGCCCAAATCTTGAGGGCTAAAAATGATAAATTTGGCGACTGACATTGCGTAAAAATGTGTAATTTTACATTTCAACATTTAGGGGGAGGAGAATACAGCGAAATCTGAACTTTTTCTTCCTTCGGTCGAGCCAGAGTAGTTTGAAAAATGTTCATAGTGATTACTGATTCATTACAAAAGAAATTTCATGGATTTTTTCATTCCTACCCCCTTCCATAAATTTTTTTACTGTTTAACTGGCTAATTTTTTGAACACTACACCACATGCCGACGTCATGAAGCCTCATACACCCGCATTTACTCCGCCAGCCACACCTCGCACCACTTCTTCGCTCAGATCACTCTTCTAAAAGTAAAGAACGCCAATTAAACTACGTGAGCTGAACGCGACACCCTTCGCAATACCTCAGCTTTTCATCTCGACAAAACAATCATCCTTTCTCATTCTCTTCTTGCTGCATTGAAACTCTACTCGCACGTATTATTCCACCCAAACTCCAAAGTACAAGCATGGGGCGTCGCGTTGCTGCGATCCAGCGATGAAAAACACTCTCCCCGATTACAGCCGGTATTATTTCTTCATCTCTCGATCTTAATTACGCTGCGAGCTTTATTAACACTCGGCCCAACCCCGACCCCGACGACGCGACGTAATCATTTACTACGCGAGAGAACGCGACGCCTTTTGCCAACAATCTGTTACAAAACAATACGAAGAATTGACGGAAACATGACACTCGAGCTATAGGATTAGCCTCATCTCTTTCTCTCTCGCCCTTTCTTTGCGGCTGCCCTCCCGCTTTCGGGTTGCTGCGAACAACTCTTCCGTCTCTCGTACGTCTTCTCCGTCGCTGGGACTCGTTCAAAACGGCGCAACGTCGGCATTTCGTATCACACATATATTACAGTAAGTAGTACGATATATACGTAGGAAACAGCAGCAACAGCTCGGTATATACTATATTGCTGACGGCGGCGAAGGCACAGGCAGACGCTGATTTTCAGCCCAGAAATTAGGATACATCTCTTTACGTCGCATTTTCGAGCTAATTCAACTGGAGCAAGAGAGATTTCCCTTCTCTGTGCAATATTATAGTCGTATCGTGCGCTCTTCGTCGTCGTAGTTGTGTTTTTGCGGTCGACGCGAGTGTTTAATGAATTATACACCCGTTGCCTCTACCACTGCCACCCTCTGCACTACCAGGTTTTCCACTCTTCTCGTCTTTTTCGCCGTAATAATCGTCGTCTTTCATCTCATCAACGTAATACACATCGTTCTAGCGTGTTATTGAATTGCGAAATAGAGTTGTACTGGGTGTTTCGTAAAATTTCCAGGATTCCATTGTTTCGATACGAAAAATAATTCATTCGTTGTTTTTACGGAGATATGAATGACACCCCGCGAATAGATAGGAAAAATTTTTAATGCAAAATGTTTTCAGACCTATTTCATCAAATTTTTCCAAAAACTGCCCAAAAATTTTGCAATATGTGCAAAAAATCATAATACAATTATGAGCTTCCAAGCCAAGGCTTTCGAATCAAAATTCAGAACTTTTTTTTGAAATCTTGCAAAATTACAGAATTGAAGAATAAATTAAATGGTTTTCCAAAAGTTTTAAATCACTTGGTACAAACTTCAAGACTCGAGTCAGGAAGTAGATTCTTTAAATAGGTAAGTACAAACTTGACAAACTCATCAGGGACAGACCAAAACGAACTGAAGTTGTCATTGTGAAGGGGAGAGGAACAATAATCAAAAATTTTCGATTCAGTCAAAATTTTTAAGATTTTTAAGACGCATGCTACAGTTTTTCCAATTTTTCATCAAGGTTACTTTCGAAAATTTGACAGACCAAATTGCATTTGAAGCCAACGTAAAATTTTCAAACTTTCAAAAAAAGTCACCAATTTTGCAAATTTTACGACTCAATTGCGATTTTTTTCATCAAAAATGCAACTTTATCATAATCAAGAGATGGAAAACTGCCCCTGTTCCCATTTACTCCAGCTCTGCTAAATTATAAGTCAGATTTGAGTGTCTTCTCAGTGACTCTTGAATCATAATCAAAAGCTACGAATTTTTCTTCATTTTCAAGATATCCAGACAATAAACATGCTAAAAGAAGAAATCTCGAAACCCTCGAACAAAAATTAAGATTCCAAAAACTCTCGACCGAGTAATACGCCAACGAATGAAATAATTTCACCTCACAAAAGCAACAGTATTCAACTCCAGAGGTATCGTATCGTTCCGTTTATACATAATTTCAGAAATAAAATATGGAAAAACAAATCTCAAGTGGCACAGTCTTTAAAGCCTCGCGAAAAAGAAATTTTTCGAGCGAAACTTGTTGAGCCGTACAAAAAATAATCCTACCAATTTTCCACTAACCTCGGTTCAATTTTCGCGCGACTTAGCGAAGCTTCCAAGTTGAAAATTTTTCATAATTCGGTGATTTATAACGCCGCATATATTTCGCAAAATTTTCCACCGCTGTAAAATATCTAACAAAGTTTAGACGCAATTTGCATTTCGCTTTTTTCCATTCTCGAAATCTCTCAACGCGTCGATAGTTCGAGTATTTGGCAAAATTTCATTCAAATTCTACAAGTAGCTAAGAGGCTCGAGATGACGTTTGAAAATTATGATTTCCAGGGGATTTGAGCGAAAAAGTTACCACATCTGTATGATAAAAAATTATTTCGATTTTTTTTAAAATTTCGCACAAATGGTGATCAAAATTTTTCCTGTAATTTAAAATTTCCAAGCTCTTTCTTTCCATTGGAATTCTGGTTTCAAATTTCAATTCGGGAAAAATCTCAGCTCGTATCATTTCTCAACCTGTTACTCGCGTATTCGTACAAAATCTCGCTATCGTGTCACAACAACGTAAAAAATAACCTTAAATTCGATCGAATTGTAGGGTAACCTCGTCGTACACATCGGTCTCGTATACCTACGCCTGATATTTCAGACATGGCAATCGGAAAACCAACCCTTGATATATTATTTCTTGCGTCAATGTTAGGTAAAAAAAGAGAGTACACTACGAAGAAGCTGGAGCCGAGCGGAGCAAGAAAAAAGAGAAAAATTACACGGCGAAAGCTCCCATATACAGATATATCGAATACTGCACCATCCAACACAGTGAGCGAGCGAGACAGAACTCAGCGAAGAACGAAGAACTCGACCTCGAGCGGCGAAGAAGGCGGAGCAGAAAAAAAAACCAATAACAAAAGATATACATCTCGAGAATTGAGCAAACTGGCGTTTCAAGAGCGTAATTTTCGTATTTCTAAAGCCTTTTGATAGGGACGATAACGACCACATTTCTTTTGCTCGCTCGCGCTCTCTAACTCTGCTCCAGAGCGATATAGGTAGAATACTCTGCACTCTTCTATACGTGCACGTATATAGTAAAACCTTTAGCAATCAGCTCGAGCAGAAAATCGAGGTCTCGTATAATACTTGGCCACCGCCACGCCACCTCGCCTCTCATCATCTCCTCCTCGTAAGTTCCGGTCTTTTCAAATATTATAATAGAGGAAACTTATTCGCATCGTACAGGTGAATCATCCGCCACGTTCAAAGTCGACATGTGTATGTGCGAGTGCGCCGGCTAAATCTCAAAGACCATTGCACCCCTTATAAAATATTCGTCTTGTAGTACACAAGCACACCATCGACACGACGTCGTCGTCGATGTTCCACATCTACAACAACTTTTTACGCACTAGGTAGCTACAACACATCGTCGTCGAACTAAAGTTTTATTTCTCGACGTGTGTAGTCGTGTCGACACGACTCTCCTTCCCAACTCTCATAACCACCCTCTCTTCGGTCGCTACTTTCCCTTTTTCTTTTGCCATTTTCCACTTTCCAACTACACCTCCAAGTGTAACTGTCGCTGTCGCAGTCGCCTCATACACGTGAATAGCTCGACGTCGTCGTCGATGTGTACGTATATGCCTAGTATGCCCCTGCAGCGCCTTCGCTTCTTTCAAACTGTTGCGTGTGTCGCATGTTGCGCCTCGCTCGCTATATTCATCGTTTCGATTCGTTTCGTTCTCTACGATGCCGAAGGCTGTAAAAAAAGAAACCTCTATACTTTTTTCTTCTTCTTCAACATCGACGACGATTTTCTATCCCACACCAAGACGAATTTCGCACACAAGCCAACAATACTATTACACTTGCATCGCTCGTTGCCTCGAAAAGAAGAAAACGAAGAAACGAAATACCTTCGTAAGAAGGTATATACGACGTCACTCGTGTCACCCCTTTTTTTTTTGACACGACCACCTCTTTTCCTCTCCATTTATTCTACAAATACACCGCCATATTAAAGTTGGCATGCTGGTGCAAGTTACGTACGTCATTATACCGTTCGAATGGCACGGCATGCATCACCAACGTCGTCGGCAGCACCGCTGAATTAAAACTTTTCGCGATCCCTCGCCCTGGCACATTCGCCGCTCGCGCTCCAGCTCGCCAACTTTTTCAGACTATGCGCCAGCCAGCATGAAAAAAAGTACAAAAAAACCTCGACTACGACGTCGTCATCGTCGCCGTCATCCACCAACATCGCTAATATAGGCTCATCACCCTTTTACACGTAGCACCAGAACAACTTTTACCCACCTTGTCATCTCATTAACGGAGTTTAAAATGTTTAAAACCTTTTGCCCGAGCTGTGCAGCATCGCAGCCGACGCAGTTACGCCGCAATAATCTCGGTCGTCATCGCTGTTGTTGGCACGAGTTTCCCTGCGCCGTTGCCCTCGGTCCTTTGTATCGTCCCAGTCCTCTTCATCCCACACCCGACGACTGTCGGTCTTTCCCAAGTTACCGCATAAGGCGCGCATTAACAACGAAATCATTATCTTTGAATTACACGGCGCACCTCGCCTCAGCAGCCGTCCACTACCTACTCCGACTCTCTTTTATATCTCCGGCATAATTATCAACTTTTTTCTGTCTCCTCGCTGCAGCTTTCCCCCTTTTTCCATTCCTCGGTTCGTGCCTTCGTCATCCAACCATCCGTCAAACTTTCTCAACGAGCATCGTGCTGCATCCCAGAGTTACTTATTCTAAACTTTATATTATTATTGCAATGCTGTGTACTACAAATGACGACCGACTTGGTAACCTCGTCGAATCCGCTATTAACCCAACAGCACAGCGTATAGCAATTGATGCTGCGCTCTGTTTTCCTCTCTCCTGCACTGTCAACTCGTACAATTTTCATTCTGTCGCATTGCTACGTACTTTACAAAATACATCTACTGGCTTTTTCTCCAGCACCCCTCTTCCGAAAACGTCGATCGCGGTCGTCGCGAACTAGACTCGTTAAAAAGGCCACGTCCGGTGATTTTTTTTTTTCACTGCGATTTAACGAACCCTCGTTTACCAAACGCCAACACTTCTATCTTTTTTATTTTCTCGACACCTTGGTATAATTATTCGTTAGTGTTTAATGAGTTCAGTTGTTGCAAAAAAAAAATTATAATAACATCAAAAGCGATGCTCCTTTTTTTCAACTCGAGAGAGTTCTCCATCAATAAAGCATTTCTCGATTTGTAAAGTGATTAAAAATTCTCATGCCGAGGAATTTTCTTGAAAAATTTCCCTTCGACGTTTGTAAAATGTATTTTTTCTTTTTTTCGCTCAAAGGTTTACCTCTCTTTTCCTTGAAAGTTCCCTATCACCGTTCCTAACGCCGTGTTTGAAAAATGTTTCATACAAAAGTTATAGATCGAGATATTACAAATAATTTCGGTCATTACACAATTTTTGATTGGACACCTTTTTTCACTCTAATTTCGCATAATACTTAAGGGAATCACATCATGCAAATTTGAGGAAGAAGGGAGGAGAGGAAATGGGAAAGGGTTGACCGATATTTTTTTAATAACTGGAATAATTCCAAAGATTTCAATCTACAACTTTGAAAAATTTCTAAGTTGGGGCTTTGAGTACACAGATAGAAATTTTTTGGAAAGAAGGAGTACCCCCGAAAAAAGGGAGTCTTATAAAAAAATGACACATCCCCCTCATAATTTTATCGAATTGTTTGGTTAATTTACAATCGAATCGACTGCTGGCAGAACCTATTTTTTCCCTATTGGCTATACTGCTTGAAGTTCTAAGATGATTTTAATGCGTACTATGCAAAATTGTGCGGAAGGGAGAGGTCCAATCTAAATTTTTGTAATAAACAAAATTAATTAAAAAATCTCAGTCTATAACTTTTGTTTGAAAATTTTTTCAAAAACGGCGTCAAGAACGGAGATAGCGGACTTCCAAGGAAACGAGGTGAGCCCTTAGAAAAGGGAAGCATTAAAAAAGTGGAATATTGGCTCTTTTTTTTTCCTTACACGGAGTGGCCCATTTATAAGATCGAAGGTTTTGAAAATGAAAAAAACAAAAACTTTGGCTGCAAACACCTCGAAAACTAAGACCGTTTGAAAAAAATTCATAGCTCAAAAGAGAACGAGAATTTCAAGCTCTACAATTTTTATCCCATTTTTTTTCGTAGCACCATTAGTTTGGCCAGAAAATCCATGTTTATGGAAAACGTATCAAACTTTGTAAATTTTCCATAAATATGAATTTTTTGGTCAAACTAAGGGTGCTACGATACAAATATAAGGGATAAAAATTGTAGACCTTGAAATTTTCTTTCTCCTAAAATGTATTGGTTTTTTTCTAGACAACTTAGTTTTTGAGAATTTTGCAGTCAAGGTGTTTTACCATAGAATATGCTTTTGCTATTTGGTCACGAGATTCTCCAACTCCCACGATGACTTTTAGACATTTTGTCAGACATTTTTGGACTTGCAAAAATTTCCAGATTTCCATTGACTTTTTGTACTTGGAAAATTTCAATTTTATGTACTTAAAAAAATTCAAGAAAGCTCAAATCAGACAGACTTTTTTGAATTTGGAAGAATTTTCAGATTTCTACCAACTTTTTGTACTAGGAATTTCATTTCGATTTTTTTTTTTAATTCCATTACGAAATTCACTCACGAAAATCCGTTACGATGACTTTTAGATAGTTTGTTCAACTTTTTTGAACCTGAAAAATTTTTTCAGAATTCAAATGACTTTTTGTACATGGAAAATTTCAAATATCACGAATCTTTTTTCCATTTGCAACTGTACTAATCTTAGGTACTATATTCAAATTTCCTCGTTTCCAATTTCCCCCTTCTCTTCGCATTAAAATTCAACCACCTCGTCGTACCACTCGAAACAAAAAAAAAATCCGAAAAAAATCCCAAGAGCAACTACACCAATTTCGCAAACTTGGGCCAAATTTATCACTCTAACGATAAGAAATCGTATTATGATTCTTGAAATTCCGCTAAGGCGCCAATCTTCGAAAACCTTGTCGATTGCGAACGAAAACTCCGGCGTGAAAAAACCTCTAGCAACGATTCGCGCAGCAATAAAATTCCAAGACAGCCGTTATTCATCCGAACTTCTCTACACCCTAAATTCTGTTTCGCTGCGCCTTTTAAAGCGTCGAGTCGAAAACTCGCGGCAAACTCTTACGACCAACCGATTTACGTATACAACAAGCTCTTGGAAAAATTCCCGCAGCCCCGAAAAACGAATATTTTAGAAAGAGAAAACTTCGCCACAATTCGCACCTCGCTCGTCTCGCAGCATCGCTTTTACCCCTTTTTTTCCTGCACCCGACTTCGCTGCCTTTTCTAAGTACTTTACACGTTAAAACGAATAATTTATTAGCTCTTTGAAACTCGCAGTCGTATAGTTGTCGGTGTTCGTCGTCGTTGTCTTCTCTTCCTCTTCAACCACTTCTACCTTATTCTTCATCGTCATCGACGACGACAGCGTCACTGCCATGCCTTATAGCCGAAAAGCTCGACATAGCTGAGGCTAATACATATAGTACCTACGTCAACGTACGTGTGTGCGTGTGTACATGCTGTAAAAGATGGATACTCGTACGCGTTTAACCACCCTCTTAAGTATGCTCGATATACATGGTAATTATAATATACGATACGCTGCAAATTCGACGACGCTCTCATACAAATTATTATACCCACCATTATGACTACCTAACTTACCTACAACCTACATACGAGTACATACTTATAGCTCGTTCTCATTCTAACCTTTATATGCCCCATAGCCCACACATTCATCTTCTCCATTTCGTGCACGTAGAATAAGAAATGAAAAAAAATACGAGTACCTAGCTAGCTACGTATTATTTAGTAAATTGGATACGTCATTGGTCAATTGAACCATTCGACGATCACTTTTGATTAATATTTTCCCAATGCAAACAACTAAACATACGACACGATACTATTACCTTGTTTTTTTGTATACGTACATAAATTTTAAAGGATACAAATGGACGTACCTCCACCTATTGTCGTATGTACCTATTTATACACACACTAACGATACACTAGTTAGCCTGAAAACGCACGCGTTCACGTGTTTAACCACGAAATAATATACATGTGTAATCTACGACGACGACGACAACGTAATGCAAAAGCAAAGATATCCCATATACCTCCCACGTTCGAATAGAATACACATAGACAAACCTCTCGAGCAATAATAACCAACGCCTGGAATACTTAATACAGCTAAACTGTATAATTTACTCGATTAACAATATCAAAAACGCAAACCCGCCATACGTAGCCTGCTTGTTGCCACAATATTCCTTCAAAGTCCGAAACCATTCACGTAAAATAAATAACAACCACGTAATTAGACAGTATTCGACGTTTGTAATATAACAATTTAGTATCAGACTGCTCTAAATGTCGCAGGGAGAGAAATCGAACTGGTACTTCCTTACAAATAATAGATAGGTACCTTGTTTATAAACATAATTATGATATTGCAATGTATTCGAAACGCCGGCTATTTACCCATTGGTTCGAGTAATTCGTAGAAATTATAACCAAACTTCGATATTTCATCTTCCCATGGAACTGATTCGAAAATATGCTCATCAACAGAGCTGCCCTGACTGATATCTGTTTCGTTAATCAAGTTTCAAATAATTAAAAGTAGTCAGGGAGATCACGGTCGTAACATTGTGTAGTTCATTAATCAATCTCTCTGATGATTGATAAAAACCCGATCAAACAGGTTGTTTATGTGATACATTTATAGGTAACTGAAGGTATAAACAGACACCTTGATTAAATTGAAATTTGAAGTATTTTACATTGAAAATTAATACAAAATATTCTAGTTTGTTTAGGACCTCATAATTTAAAAAAAATCCTACCAACACACAGAGTATTAGCATAGAATAAGCTTTTGCAATGGCCAAATTGCACCACCCTGACTTTTAGACATTTTGTCAGACTTTTTCGAACTAGGATAAATTTTCGGATTTTTACTGACTTTTCGGGATAAGTTCTAGAAATCAGGCAAACTTTCCGACATTTTGTCAGGCAGACTTCTCGGACTTGGAAAGTTTCAGAGATTGATCTTTAGATATTTTGTCATACTTTTTCGGGCTTGAAAAAATTTTCATATTTCCCATGACTTTTTGGACTTGGAAAATTTCAGATATTACGCTAGCTTTCTGACATTTTTTCAGACTTTTTTGGACTTGGAAAATTTCAACATTATGGACTTACAAAATTTCAAAAAAGTTCATATCAGATATTTTGTCGGACAGCTTTTTACAATTCTACTTAAAGCTGATTTTGAGATTTTTTCCCAACTTTTTTGGACTTGAAAATTTTTTTAAATTCAACTTTTTGGACTTGGAAATTTTCAACTTACCTAATGGACTTGAAAATTTTTAGGAAAGTTCAATTTAGACATTTTTTCAGACTTTTTTGAATTTGAAAAAATTCTCAAATTTCTAACTGACTTGGAATTAGATTTCGAAAATTTTTCAAAAAAATTCCATTACGAAATTAACTTGCGAAAATCCGTTATGATGACGTCAAGATATTTTGTCCAATTTTTTTGGACTTGGAAAATTTCAACTTAATGGACTTGAAAATTTTCAAGAAAGTTCAATTCAGACATTTTGTCAGATTTTTTTAAATTTGAAAAAATCCTCAAATTTCAAACTGACTTTTTATACTTGAAATTAGATTTCGAAAATTTTTCAAAGAAATTAAATTACGAAAATCCGTTACGATGACGTCAAGATATTTTGTCCAATTTTTTTTGACTTGGAAAAATTTTCAGATTTCTATTGACTTTTTGGACTTGAATTTGTAAAAAATTCTTACTGAAATGAAAAAATGTCAAACTGTGACATTTTAACCAATTTTTGACTCACCATAAATTTTTATTGAATTTTTCACCTGAATTAACTTGACTTTTTGGACTTAAAAATTTCAATTTCAGGCGTTTTTGAGCTTAGAATTTTTTAAAGAATTTTAATGAATTTTTGGACTTGGAAAATTTCAACTTTATGGACATTCTAACTTCAAGAAAAGTTCAAATCAAAATATTTTGTCAAATAGCTTTTTACCTAACGCTGACTTTTGGATATTTTGTCAGACTTTTTTGGGCTCGAAAAATTTCAGAGATAATGCTGATTTTCAGACATTTTGTCAGACAAACAATTTAGACTTTTTGAACTTCGAATATTTTAGAAATCGGGGTAACTTTCCAACAATTTGTAAGGCTATTTTAGACTCTTTGGACTTGACAATTTTTTCAGATTTCAAACGTTTTTTTGGACTTGGAAAATAATCATAATGTTCAGGGGGAGGGGGCATAGAATATAATTTTACTACAACCTAATCCGTGAAAAACGTCACGAAATTCTTTCCCAAAATTTCTCTACGATGACTTTTAGACATTTTGTCACACCTTTTTTGGACTTGGAAAAATCAGAATTTATGCTAATTTTTAAATATTTTATCAGACAGCCTTTTAGAAATCATGCTTCGTGCTGACTTCCAAATATTTTGTCAGAAATTGAAACTTTTGGACTTGAAAAAAATTTCCAAAACCACGCTGACTTTTAGACATTTTGTTAGACATTAGACTTTTTGGATTTGGTTTTGTCAGGCAGCCTTTCAGAAATCATGCTGACTTTTAAATATTTTGTCAGAAATTGGACTTTTTGACCGAGGAAAATTTCAGAAATCACGTCAACTTTCCGACATTTTGTCAGGCAGATTTTTAGACTGGAAAAAATTTCAGAGATTACGCTGATCTTTTAGGCATTTCGTCAAACATTGTACTTTTCGAACTTTTGAAAAATTTTCAGATTTCAAACAACTTTTTGGACTTGAAAAAATAGTCCAATCATCCTGAATTTAAAAAAAAAAATTTTCAAGTTTTCAAAAGTTAGACATCACGTTAGGCTGGATTAACTCAAGTTTTTAAACTAGGGAAAATTTCAAAGATTCTGACTTTCTGTATTTGAGAAAAAATTTATAAAATGAGCAGCTAATTTTTCAAACTTGGAAAAATTCAAGACTATTGAGTTTTCAAACCACTTTTTCAACTTGGAAAATTTCAAAGAGATCACTCTGACTTTTAGGCAATTTATAAGACAGAGGTTCGCCTGCTTTTTAGACATTTTATCAGAGTTGAAACTTCTTTGAATTGAAAAATTCAAAAGATTCTGACTTTTAGGGACTTGTAAAAATTTGGTTCATTTCAAAATTTGATACGTAGCATGAAAACAGAACTAATCAGGGGAGTCCAGGGGGGCCTCCTCCTGGTGAGGACCAAAAGAGCCAGTTTTTTTAAAAATTAGAATCGATAATTTTTTTCTTTTTGAATCCTCTAATTTACACGCAGATTCTTCTTTTCTTTTTCCCTTGAATTTCGGTAAAGCATTTTTTGTCAACAAGTCGCAACGTGTTGAATCTCGCACTCCAAATTCGGCGAAAATCGCGCTTTTACCCGGATTACACGAAGCTTATCGATGAAATATTAAAATACCGTTCGCGTTTTCGCTTCACCCCGCACACCTGCCCCAATCTTAGGCGCGACCACAGTTATCGTCGTCGTCGAAGCGTCAATTCCAAGATAATAATTCCTTATCGAGGCCAATTTCCCGATACAAACGAGTTTTCATCTCGGCCTTATTATGTAGCATGGTATAGCGAGACTCGATCAAAACTTACACTTTATAATACCATTCTTATATATAAACCCTTCGCGTTGGATGATGATGTACTATAAAGCACAGCACAGAACGTAAGGAGAGTGGAACCTTATTTAGCTTCTTCGTCGCGCATCGCAGTCTTCGTCGAAATACACATACATCCTTACACATAGATATAGGTAGTTTTAAAACGAGATTGCCATGCCACGGGTTCCTCCATCTCGCCTCTTCTTCGTGTTTGTACATCTACAAACATCTCGCAGCATCGGATTATCACAACCCTTTTCACAAGTGTGTTTGTTCAAAAACAACGACGCCGAATTACTCGGCGCTCCGGTATAAGCAAATTGAACGTATATGCAAAAGCACAGCTTTTATAGCATTCAATTTTCAGCTCGCTGGTATCGAAATGAAAATTTTTACACAACACGACGCTTGTAATTTCAATCTCGACAAATCCTTTCGCGCACTATTTCTTCACCTCATCAACCAACGTCCAAATCAATATCCATTTCTCATAATTTCTGCTCGTCTCACCAAATGGACCAAAATTTTCGTTATTCGTTCGCTTTCTCTCATCACCCTTCGTTCAATTCATCCACCATACCTCATAATAATGAGAAAAGAGCAACTGGGGTTCAATCACGTCTCTGGCTCTGGCGCCTGAATCTCATCCGAACATCGACACCACCGCAGAGGAAAAATTACAACAGTTGGCTGGGCGAAAAAAATTACAGTAATTTGATACGCGAGGCATTCGAAAATGTGGGAGTATCGTAGTAAATTCAACGTTATGCGAAATTTATATGCTCGACGAACAAAAACATAAATTCTCGTTTACAAAAAAAAAGAGAAAAAAACGCACCAACACTCGACCCCTCCGCAGTGAAAAATCGAACCATATACTCAGTCTCTCCATACGATATATTTTTATCATTTTTCTCTTCTTTCTCTCTGCTCATTCCATGCCTCTGTCTGCCATACAACGCTACATGCGTATTTGTCGTGCACACACGGTCCAACCCAGCGAAATTTTCACTCGTTCGGGGTTTTGAATTAATAACGCTTCTCTCGCGCGAAAAACGAGGCAGCGGGGTAGCGGAGATTTCAAAAAGAGGAAAAATAGGCGAAAATGGCGAAAAAAAAACAGTTTATAAAATTACACGATTTGACAACGTTTCTCCTTCTCTCTGTTTCTCGCACCCCCATCTACGTATTTCCTCGTTCCGACAATCCACAGCCCCTATTTTTTTGCCTCGCTGCTCAGCATTAAAAATTGCAACGCTGAATGGCGATAATTTGTCGGGCACAGCGACGTACACTATTTACGCGAGCAAATTACACGTGTTTTGTAAACAATCGCGTTCGTTTTGCGAAAATTTTCACGCGTCAGGCTCCAACGAGTATATTAGCTCGATGTGAAAACTACCAGCAGCATTTCGCCATACATACGCTCCGGCTGTAAACATACTTACGTATAATACTCCATAGTATAGAACTCAATGCGCCATATACACGTACACGTAATATAGACAACGACCAACGAGCCGATTATAATTTCACGTTCGATAGGTTTTTTCCATTTTTCCCCAATTTATTTACTATCCGATTTTCCTGCCTTTTTTTTCCAATCTCCCTTCCCACGTTTCGCTGTCATCCCTTCATAAAGTTATCGATAAAATGACGAGGGATTTAAAAACAATAGGTATACGGGACGCGAGCAACAGTTTACCGAGTGTATTTTTAACACGTGAACCCGAAAGCAGAAAGCTAATGAAACCTTTGCCGACGTTTCCCCCTTTTTTCGTTTTCATAGACCATGCATTCGTCGAAATGTCTACCTGTAGAAAAAAATACGAAAATTGACTAGTAAAGTCTTCCCCCCAATAACCAATCCCAGGGCGAATATTCGCCTAATTCATTTCGTATTGAGAAGGTATTTGCAACATATAAAAGCGACGAGTACTCGTAGCTTTTTCCCTATTCGTCGTAAAAATTACCATAACGTTTTTCTCGGATGATTCAATTTATCGGATTAAGTCGTCTTTGTATTAGCACTTTCTCTTCGCCGAATGGACTTTTCTTTTTTATTTCGTTTAAAGTTTAAGAGGAAAAAGGCCAAGAAAGATTTAGCATGTTCTAGTTTCTTTTCTTTCGGTTCGCTTTTTTGAAAATATTTTTTTCGAATGAGAAATTTTCATTCGATCGTGGTTCTAATTTATTTACGAATTTTTGAAAAATAACGAAGTCATAATTTTGAAAAAAATTCGAGTATAATTGAAGTAGCTGGAAGTGAATTTTCAAATTTCCTCATTTTCAGTTCCCATTTTTCCACGTCTCATTTCAGAAATTTCATATTTATGGAGAATTTAATCCAATTATCACATTTATTTTTGATCTTATGACTCGGTGAATTATACAGGGTGGCCCACTTGTAAGGTCAATTGTTTTGAAAATGAGAAAAAAAAACACTGAATGCAGAAATCTCAAAAACTAAGCCCCATAAAAAAAGTAAGAAAATTTCATACTCCAAAATTTTTATCACTTGCATTTTTTCGTACTACCCTTAGTTTGGTCAAAAAATCCACGTTTATGGAAAATTTACGGAATAGATAATTTCAAAAATTAAATTCAACTTTTGACTGCAAAAATTAAACCTCTCTGGAAAAAATTAATAGATCATAGGGGCTTGGTTTTCGAGATTTTTGCAGTCAAAGTGTTTTTTTTTTCATTTTCAAAATCATTGATCTTATAAATAGACCTCTGTATTTTTTATACTCGCGAATTCAAGAAAACTATTTCAAAATCTATACAAATAATATTAAACGGTTTTTGGAAAAATCATGCCACAGTTCGTCAGCCTTTCCAAATGACCCGATTTTGACATTTTTTTCCCAAAATGTTTCTTTTGACGTGCAGAAGTGTCATCATCAAACAACAAATTTCAAACATTTTCAAAGGGACAAAAAAAAGGAAAAATCCGTATTTTGTAACTTTTTCCGACAGAAAAACTCAAAATTTCGTTATTTTCGCTGTTTCTCAAAGTTTTTGACAATTTTTCAATTTTTTATAAAATTTTTGTAAAATTTGAGACAGGAAAAATAAATTGACATTTTTCAAAACTTTTTTAAAAAAAATTTCGAATTGCGACAAAAAAAACAAAATTTTGTTATTTTTCCAACATTTTGTGACTTTTTTCTGGGAGAAAAAGTCAGAATTTTCAAAGGGACAGAAAAACTCAAAATTTCTTTATTTTTGCTGTTTTTTAAAGTTTTTGACAATTCTTTAATTTTTTGTAAAATTTTTTTCAAATTTGAGCCGGAAAAAATAAACTGATGTTTAAAACTTTTTTGAAAAAATTTCAAATTGCGACAGAAAAATCAAAATTTTGTACTTTTTCAACATTTTGTAACTTTTTTCTGGCAGAAAGAGACAGAATTTTCAAAGGGACAAAAAAATCAAAATTTTGTCATTTTCCTAATATTTTGTAACTTTTTCCGACAAAAAAACTCAAAATTTCGTTATTTTCGCTGTTTCTCAAAATTTTTGATAATTTTTAAATTTTTTATAAAATTTTTGTAAAATTTGAAAAAGGAAAAATTAAATGACATTTTTTAAACTTTTTTTGAAAAAATTTCGAATTGCGACAGAAAAATCAAAATTTTATACTTTTTCAACATTTTGTAACTTTTTTCTGACAAAAAACGTGAGAATTTCGTCATTTTCGTTGTTTTTTAACGGTTTTGTCAATTCTTCAATTTTTTCTAAAAAATTTTTCAAAAAGGCAGAAAAAATTTAGTCAACATTTTCAAACGTTTTTGAAAAAAATTTCAAATAGCACCTGAAAAAATAAAAATTTTGTCACTTTTAAACATTTTGTACCTATATTTTTTCAAACTTTTTTGGAGGAAATATCCGAATTTGGAAAAGAAAAAAATCAAAATATTCCTCAATATTTTTGACATTTTTTCAACTTCATTAGAATACTGACAATTCTTCAGCCTCTCCTAATGACTCGATTTGGACAATTTTTTCTTCAAAATGTAATTTTCAGATTTGGGACAGAAAAAATCAAAATATTCTCGTTTTCCCAACATTTTTGATATTTTTTCAACTTCATTGGAATAAGAAAACTCAAGTGACAATTCGCCAGCTTCTCCCAATGGACCGATTCTGACCATTTTTTCTTCAAAAATGATATTTGGAAATGTCATCAATCATCGAGATTCAAAAACTTTTAATTTTAGAACAGGAAAAATCAAAATTTTGTAATTTTTTTCACGTTTCTTGAAATTTGATTCTAACGTTCCCGTGAAAATTAAAATATTCCATTTCAGGAGTTTTTAGGGGTAATGTACGAGTATCTTCAAAAATTCGTTTTTTTCCATATTTCATGGCCATTAGTAAGATTTATATTTCTTTTCTTTTCAATTATTCGTGAAACAAATCTCAATTTTTAATTCGATTTTCATTAAAAAAAATTGAAATCACTTTGTAAGAAGAAAACCTTTAAAATTTTTCCAATTTCAAAATTATTTATGATTTTTTTCCCAAACATATTTCCACCCCAACGAAGACCTGTTTCCGGAAAACTTTCTCGACCACCTGTCACTTTTGATATGAGATCTTGGCACTCTACTCCGATCCATTTTCGACCACTTACTTTAATTACGTAAAACGCAGCATTCGTTCTTCAAACAACTACAAACAAACATTCCACCACGACACTTTGGCGATTTCATCTTTCTACTCTACATAATACTCGTAGTTTGAATTTTTTACCATGCTACAAAGCACATATATCTCTATCGTCGTTAAAAATTTGCAGCCGCGTTTTCTCTCGGCGCGAGTCGAGCAAAAAACACAGAACATCGGAACGAGAAAAAAAATTTCACCAAAACATACGTAAATTTCTTATTACTTTATTTTCGCCTGGCTCGTCTCGTTTTTCCTTAGGTACCAAGTTCGGTTTTTTTCTGCTTTTTCTCCTCTTTCGCTTCGGATGCTGGGTACTGGTAAACGTAGCACGACGTTTTTACGTGAAGTCCATAAACTCGAAGACAGTATAAAGTGAACATCTTAAAATTTTTAACGTTTCGTTTCTCTTCCTCTTTTCCTCTTTTCCAGCGTCACCGCGAGACCAGCTTTTTTCCTCTCGTATTTTTTTCCCTCACCTGCTGCTCGGCAGGCATCCCGCCAGTACTATTCATTCCCCCAATCGACTGTTTAAAATGCTAGTTTTTCCTTATAGTTAACCTCAGAAGTGTTATTATTCTAGCGAAGAAGTTACGTCGGCGACGTTTGACGAATATTTTAACTCGGACGATATTTTTTCTCACTCGCTCTTCTCTTTGGTACAATTTTTTTTTGTTCGCGAGTAATGCTTTTTTACTACGGTAGCGTAGTTTTCCCCTTCTATCTTTCCGTCGTCGTCGATTCGACTTCGCGCGAATTTTTAAAAAGCAACAGTTAAGAAGGTAAAATATTTCTCTCGTTTCTCTTTCCGAGACCTCGTAATTTGCAGGGGAAAATATTTCCTGGTTTTTCACCAACTTTTTCGCACACGTATCGCTTCATTTACGAGCCAGTCTCTAATAAGGGTACGTCCAACTACGTCAGACTCTAATCAGGGTATTAATCACCAATTGCACGTGATTCGGCGATTTAAAAATACACCTATACCTAACCTAATCTATTTTTAGCTATCGTACCACTATAAAAATCATAAAATCATCCACTCACCATTATAATGAATCGTCGTCACATCTGAATCGCTGGAATGCTGAATATGAGGCGGCGGACTGGGCGCAGTAGCCCCCTCAGTGGGACTCGAAGGCCCCCAAGCGGACTGAGGCTGCATCGGGGACGCCGAATGATGCATTCCCGCTTGCCCCGGGGACGCTTGCTGCATCGGCGACCCGCTCTGTATGAAATTGGCACCATGATGGATGACCGACGTAAGCCTAATCTGCGGAGTAGGATGACTCGTATGCTGTTGAATGACCGAAGGCAAGAGTTGGGCTTGGGACGTCGTCACCAATTTCCCATCAATGACGACGTGTTGATTCTCACCCAAGGGATAATCTTCGGCGGACGTTTGGTAATAATTTTGAGGCGGTAGGGGAGTATGCTCGATGACCGTTTGGTTATTACTGCCAGTTTGGTTGGCCGTATTCGTGGTCGTGGTCGTAGCCGTCTCATCTTGACTAGATTGTTGCTGCTGTTGCTGATGATGCTGTTGCTGCTGTTGCTGGTATAAAATCATAGGGGGTGGTTTGGTATCCGAGGAATTTTGTTGTATGGTCACCACGTCGATTTCTTCTTCGTCGTCGTCGTCTTCGTTGGGCACAGCAGCCGTTTGGCACGAAGACGACGCTTTTTTCGACGTCGATCGTATTACATCTTCTTGGTCATCTTGGACGGTGACCAGTAATTTTTCGTGCAAATGGTGATGGCCATTTAGGGCGATCGCGGCCGAGCTTTCGACCGTCGTCGAGGCCTGCGACGCTGACCACGGATACACTTTCCACTTTTTGGCCATTAGACAGCGAGGCATTTTTGAGCGTATCTGAGCCACGGTCGCCGATCCACTTCGATGATGATGACGAGGAGGGGTGAATTCCAGCACAACATTCGAACTGACACACCGACGACCGCACCGAAATTAGGATACACTCCCGAGTATGGTGCGATTTGATAATACGCGACAAAAAATAAATTGATAAGCGAAGGAGAAAAAACTCGAGAACGTGAATAGCACAGAAAAAATTTACACGATAGAAGAAAAAATTCAGTTTATCGAAGAATACAGATAAATAAGACGACGAAAAATTGCGAAACGCTGCAGAAATCGCGCGATAATGAATCGAGAATAAATAAATAAATAAAACGCAAAACACTCGCGACGACGATGTGATTTTTGGCGCGAACGATAGCCGAGAAATATAGCGGAAAAATTAGTATATCGAGGTGAAAAATAAATAAATACTAGTAAAATCGCGCGATAGCGAAGGCGATATTTCCACAGATTAGAGAGAGAGTCGAAGAAAAGAGGATAGGAGGAAAAAAACGAAGAAATTTTGAGTTTTCTTCGGTATAGAGGATAAATAAAAATAGTAAGTATTTGTAAAAAAGCGAGAAATTTTTTTTCAAGAAGAAATATTATAGTTAGTATAAGGGGTAGAAAATAGAGAAAAGAAAGTTCGCCTTTACGGCTAAGAAAAAAGGAGAAAAAAGAGAGAAGAAGAAACACCAGCCAACGCGCTACCGACTACTGTGGCGCGTTACCCGAAATGCCGACGCGTTGTTGCTACGTTACACAAATCTGGTATTAAAGCGCATTCGATCAGCGCGCGCACCCTGCCGCGCGGGGAGCGCCTACCGCCACCGTCCGCACCCGCCCGGTTTCGCGGCGCGGCGCTTTTCAACCCTTAGGTCGACCAAGACGCAGGCGGCGCGGCGTTGGTGGCGGCGAAACTAGACTTTAAAATATGACACACGGCTAAGATCCACCCCAACGAAAAAGACTAGGATTTATCGTGGAAGAGCCCCACTTGTGGGATTAGGGGGCGACACCCTCTCGCGCATTACGCGCGCTGTCCAGCACACTACAAATTGGAGTCATGCCCTTATCTGCATCGCCGCCATCGCCGCCTCCGTCGTTCTCGTCTGGTGTGGTAATTGGCGCGCGGGGAATACCCGCGTGCACTGCTGCGCCTCGCCATTCCGACAACGCTCCGTACCTAGTCGAGTTATTTTACCCGTCGGGCGCGGGCAGACCGTGCTTACCGTACGTACCTTGAAAAACGGCGTCGAAAAAATTCGCCGCGCCGAGCTACTCATCGACAAGTCCGCTCGAATGCGGCGGCTTGTTGCGAGGTACCGCGTGGCGTGCGGTAACAAGTGAGTATTTCTCAACCAACAGATGACTACGCATGATATTATTGTTCGCGTGCGAATCGAAAAAAAATAAAATAAAAAACGATACGCGGTCTTAAAACTTCGTTTTCGTAAATAACTCTTTCATCCCCCTCAATTTCGATTCGTTTAAAAATTTAGTTAGTTATTTCGAATTTAGAAAATTTACGAAAAGGAAATTCGATAATGAGATAGCGCATTCGCAAAACTGAGTTTTTTGTGGGGAGGAGGGAGGAGGGAGTAAGTCTTGTTTACCTGGTGTATCGCGACTCCATACAAAATTATGGTCAAAATTATCCCAAAAATGTACCTCCAAAGATCAAAAACCATGCACCATGATGATCAATTTGAAATTTTCCAAAATTTCGACTAATGACGAAACCACCTTCACTTGGGATCATTTTTTTGGTGAAGTTACAAGACGAACGAGCTGGAGGTCAAAAAACGTACATTCTAATACCACGTTTCGATAACTTTGTTGAAAAATCAGCATTTTCAAAATGAAGGGACTGGTGGAGGGAGGGGGTATTCCAGATGAAAGGATTACCGAAAGTTAATGATTTATAAATTGAAAAGTTTTGTAAAATTTCACACCAGAAATTGGCCTGAAGTTCTATACTAAAAAATGCACGACAATTGATATAATAACTTTATTGAAAAAAAAGAATGAACTTTTTTATTGTTTTTTATAAGTTTTGAAAAAGTTTGACAAAATTAGTGGTGATTTTTATGGTATTTTTATCAATTTTCATTATTTTTTAGAGCTTTTTTCGCCCATATAAACTTTAACCGCGATCTCTTCCTTTCTCAATGAAGTTTTTAGACGACGAACTTCATATCAAAAGTTTGAATTTTCAAGAAGTTGAAAAACGTACACTTTGGCAACTAGTTGGAAATTTTCCGAAATTTTGAGTCAACCCTCCCCCCCCCCCCCTCCTGAAGTCTCTTTTGATTTTTTCAAATTTAGTGACATCATAGGTATACTTACGAACTCGAGAAGACAAAAAACATACATATTGATACCTACTCGATGATGTCAAAAAAAAATTGATTTTTGGTCCACCCCCTTCATCTTCCCAGAACAATTTGGGTTTAAATCTAAAATGTCCTCATCGAAATAAATTCCATAGGTCAAAAAGCATACCTACACATTGACATCCGAATTAAAAGTTCTCAAAATTTTGAGTAGAGTCTCCACCCCTTTACTTTTTTTTTAGGGAAATAACGTCATTTTGGTTCCTCGCATGAGGGTGATAAAAAATTTTGAATTTCGGATCGAACCCCCCCCCCCCCCCCCCCCCCCCCCCCCGCCCCCCCCCCCCCCCCCGCCTCTGCTGAAACGAATTTTTGATTAGGGAATAACCCAAGAAATGGATTCAGGGATTTCAGAAACCTGAAGCAAGGCGAAAAATTTTGGGAAAAAGTAGGGAAATAGGAAGTAATAATTCAGAACGAAAAAAAATTCCAAAAGTTGAAATGTCATGACTCAAAATGGTTTTTAAAAATTGAATATTAATAAGACAAAATTTGGCGTTGAATAAAAACGCAAATTTTTCAATAGTGATAAGTGAAAGAGAAATTTTGAATCTTCGAAATTTAAAACTTCGGATTATTTCAAACTTTTTCTGATTTTTGTATTCCTTCTTCAAAATTCGTAATATTTCCTGAGTTTTTGTACCAGTAGACACCCCGGAATAAGTTGCTTTTTTGGAATGGGGACCCCCCCCCCCCGATTTCCATTTTCCCTTTTTCTATCGCGACTCAATTCAAAATAATGGGCATAATTACACCAGAAATTGATCCCAGAAGTCAAAAAACATACACTTTGAGACTCCGCATTTTGAGATTTTTCAAAATTCCGAGTAAGCACAACCCCCGTTTTCCTTGAGACCCCTTTTTGGTGAAATTGCATCAGGGACGGACTAAAGGGAGGGTCAAAAAACATAAATTTTAATATTTTGTTCCAAAGCATTGAAAAATTTTGTTTTTCGCTCCCCCATCTTTCCAAATTTTTTAGTGGTTTATCTCAAAAATGGACTTCAGAGCTTAAAAAACGTATAGTTTGATATTGAATACGAAAGGTTCCAAAATTTAAAGTCGAGCCCTGCCCATTTTAGGATTCCTTTGTTTTTTTGTTTTTTTTTATGTCTTGATTTTTTGGTAAAATCGCATCAGAGGCAGAGTCGAAAAATTTTGAGTTTTAGATCGTCAGTGAGCCATTTTTTGGGTTTTGGGCCTGAATAACACCAAAAATGGATTTAGGGGCCTCCAAAATCGAAATCTAGTCGAAATGTTGGAGAAAAAAAACACGAAAATAAATCCCAATTTTATAATTCAAAATTACGAAAATTACTCAAAGTGGTTTTTTCGAAATTGGATATTGAAGAAATAAAATTATGTTGAATAAAAAGTTCATATTTTTAGAAAATGGAGGCCTTGGGGGGGTAAAAATGCATCGCATCGCCCAAAATAATCGAAGAATTGTTCGAAAAAAAAAATTGTATCTAATACATAAGAAAATTTCTGAAACTACGATTTTCCAAAAATTTTCTTTTTCTGTTATATCACACGTGGGTTTTTCAAACCCTTTTCACAACTTCAAAGTCGCATCACAGGTGGAGGAGTAGAATTTGAGTTTTTGTATTTGTGGCAATGGATTCTTTGAAATTTTTTGAGAAGGAAGGTGTGGTTTTGAAAATTTTGCTACGCTTTTCTAGATGAGCTCACATATGAATTTTTCAAAAAAATCACAATTTTATAAATTTCCTGAAAATTAAAAATTTTTACGACTTTCATGACCAATGGATAATTTGGAAGGTGCTGCAAATTCAACTAAAAATTAGTACTGAAAAAAAGAGAAAGAAATTAAAATTTTTTTTAAAATAAAAATTGAGTAGAAAAGATATCATATTGAAAAAATAAAATACAAAAAAAAATTGAAAAAAAAAACAATAAAATTTTATTCTTCCTCATTTCAGTAACTTTTTAGTATTTTGTCTAACTAACGAAAAATAAATCATTCCCCACTTGACTTTTTGCCAAAATGCCAATTTTTGGTATTTTTTCAAAAATTTTTCCACTTTTATTTTTTCAAAATATTTTTGCCTATATATTTTTTTCAAACTTTCAAGTTGAAAAAGTGTTTTCTAGAACCCTGAATCAATTTTGGAATCACTTCAGCACAGAATTCAAATGACCCCCTGAATGATGAGAGATGAGGATAAAACGAAGATGTTGACAGTTCATTAGATTCAATTTAAGAATTTCCCTACCCTTCCCACTAAAGTATTATTTGGGTTTTGAATAAAAAGAATTGAATCCAGGGTTTTCAACACCCAGTTGAAGTCCTTTTTTCCCCAGATTTTCATCTCTGAGAGCACTCATGTTTTTGTAATAAATTTTGTCGTCCCTTCTTTTCCACTGGTGAAAAAAACTGTTGAAAGAAGCATTCAAATTCAAAGAATTCGGTACCTTAAATCTGAAAGCTCAAACTCTGCTCGTTCGCCTTTGATGCAACTTTAAACTTACGATATTGTAACAATGAAAAAGTGCATAAAACAGTATTTCATTGAGTTATACGTGTACTTTAATTTTATGCAATTTTCGAAACAATTCAACATTTAAAAAATGTTATCAATTTTTCAAACTAATGTTTCAAGTTTTCAACGATTTTCAAGAAAACGTAATATTTTGCATAATTTTTTCCCATATTTCATGCAACCTTAATAAAATTTCATCGACTCTCACACAAAGCACATTCGTCTCACATTTTCAACCCTTAATCGCCGCCAAACCGCACCACATCTCTTATACGCCACCTCGTTCGAGTCCTTTCAGCTCTTTTTTTTCTCCCCTCCCCGCACGCTCCCTTCACCTTTCGAGTACCTGTAGAGTGTGCGAGTAAAACTTATCACGGCATCGCGACAAAATACAAACGAAAACGAGCCCTTAACACCCCGGTGACATCACTCTCACGACACATCTTCCAAACTAATTGTGTGTTCCGTCGCACCGCACCGTGTGCTCGACATTGTCCTTATACGAAAAAAATTCCCAACTTCCCTTCTTCCTTTTTTCTCTTTTCCCATCCTCGACGTGGATTTTTTATTCGAGTGTTTCACATACCATTCGAGTACCTACATTCCACTTTTTTTTTTTTTAAGAGTCGTGTATCTCGCAAAACAAAGGCCGCAACATCAAAGAGCCCAATGAATATCTTCACCTTTCCTCTTCTTTTTTTTATCTAATTTTTTTTCACATGCCCACTACCAAACGTACGTAGATAGATACGTTACAAGGTACACTTTGACGCGATTTCCTTCCTCTCTCTTCTCGCTATACCTTTCTGACCCTATTCTTCCGCAGCAACGACGTGCGAAATACCACTCTCTTGGTCGATGCACACGGCGCTAATTATTGCCACGTCAAATGATTTCGTTTATTTTACACCAGCGCTATAGCTCTATCTCTGGGGTTCTTTTTGGCGAAAAATCACGTCGGACGAGGCGACCCGAGCCCGACGTTCTCGTCTCGAAAACATCACATCGCGCATTGTTTCACGAAAACAAAGATAAATGGATCACCCTTCAGTTTCAATCGTGACTTGGGCTCGTTTCTACACGTCGTCGTGTTCTCCGCTAAGCATACGCTCATTCGAATTCCAAACCGACGATTTCCTCTTATATTAGTTGTCGTCGAGACATTAAATCTTATCACATCGTTGTCGAGTCGTTAACGATAAAATACTACATCGAATTTGGGCGAAGAAAACACCATTCGATTAAATCAACGTAAAATAACGTAAGATGGAAAAAATCTTACTCTAGGTGATCGCCACAAAATGAGTCATTCGTTCAATAAATTTGCACGCGTGATACAAAATAGTGCGAAAACTTACCTCAGCCACTTTTTATTTACCGAACCATTTCACGACACTGAAACATAAAAAAAAGAAAGAAAAAAACAATTAATATGCTAATCATTTACCAAACCCCTTATCCATTACTTATTGGTATTACCCTCGCAACCCACAAAACCGATACGATAGGTATCACTCCACCATACGCATTCTATACAATACACAAACAAACATCCATCCATCTATCCATACCATACGAAGCCCAAACTCTATATTCGTACGAGGAAGCAAAGCACAATACAATATCAAAACCGTATCATCTTCACCCCGCACCGGTACCCTGTTCGTTGACCATCTCGTACGGTATTATACGTTGCTCATTGTTACATAAAGTATAAATACGTATAGGGTATTTACAAGCAACTTCAATTTAAAAAGGATTTTGCGACCGTATCGTATCGCGAAGCGGGCGGATAAGTAAAAAATGATGAGTTTAACCAATACACATGCACGCAACACGTGTAGCGTATCGTACCACACACGCACGAAGCAACGACCGCATGCGGTATGTTTTTAAAATTGGGGTGTTTGTTGCCTGATCTCCGAGCAGAGTTGAAAATTGAGAGTGGTAAGAGAAGAGTAAGGCTTATTACGTTTTCTGCTGCATCGCTTATTATTATTTATATGGTTTTTTTCTTTCGTTGATGCTGCGAGCGATAAAGATGGACTCGTGAAGTTTAATTTGTCTCGGCGTGAAAATATTTCAGCCACGTTTGGTGTAAGGTTGAATTTCGCGAAAACTGTTTCGAGTCGAAATAAAATTTACTCCAGTGAAATCTGGACCAAAGTCGAAATCGTATTTAGTAGGTATCGAAACAGGGTTTCAAACCCACTTGAAAAAAAAATTGAAAAATTCCGATATTTTATTAGCAACATGGCAGATTTTTTGTAAATATGAATCAATTTTGGGAGCTGAGGATCAATCCAAAAAGAAAATACCAAAAATTGGAGACCAAAAGTATCAAAATCAGATATAATTACATTTCATTAAAATGTTATGCCCAAAAGAGAAATCATAATAATGTTTCGATCAATTTTTGTTAAAATTTTCACCAAATGAAAGAAAGGTAGGCAAATTCAGATGCAATTTAATACGATTTTTCAGCTGAAATATTAAGGCAATCCAAACAAGAATTGACCAAAATATAAAAATGACTCAGAAAATCTTAAAAATGGTTAAAATCATCGAGAAAAGTTGTGAAAAGTGGTAAAAATTGATGAAAATATCATAAAAACCACCACTGATTCTGTCAAACTTTTACAAAACTCATAAAACCCAATACAAAGGTTTATTTTTTTTCGATCAATTCCACAATATACAGGGTGTCCGGTGAGTGGTGGTACATTGTCGAAATTTGGGTAGAACCAGAAGCTGCTAAGAAAAAATGTTAGATGAACGTTAAATTGACTTCAAGTGGTATTTGGTCTGTTTAGTTTTGATGTTGGACAAAAAAATAGTGATTTTTTTTAGAATTCTTTTGATTCAACATCGTTAATAGCTCCCTTCAATTTTGAAGTTGGACAGCAAATTGGTGGAAGGGAATTTGTTCAGTTTATGATTTCTTTTTTTGCAAAATTATTTAACCATTTCGAATGATCAAACACATTTTTAAACCTTAAAGCCTTCATTAGTCAAAACTATAAATGTTTTCACTCGACGCTAATTTTCTTTCATCGACATTCAACATTGGAAAAACCAAGCGTAGCAGTTCAAATTTCATAAAAACGTTGAAAAATTCCATAAAAATTATCGAAAAAAATTGTAAAATAGTCAAAAAACATGAAAAATTCTGAAAATCTTGTGATGACATAAAAATCGGTAAAAATATCGTAGAAGCGTTTGAAAACCCACAAATTAATGAGAAAAATTGTAAAAATTGTTAAAATTTTCAGAAAGATCATTCAATTATGATGAAAACGAGCAGTCATGAAAATTGTCAAAAATGTTGTTAAAATTGTCAAAATTTTCACAAAAAATTATGAAAATGCTGTCTAAAAACTGTCAAGAAATAATTTAAAACGTTGAAAAAGTCGTTAGATTTACTGAGATTTCCAGATCAATCATTTAAAATATTTTTAAAAAACGATCAAAAGATCACGAAAACAGACGAAAAGTAGGTTGAAAAGTCTTTCAACAAAAATCTGCACAAGTTATCGTTAAAAAGGCCAAAAAATCCATAAAAAGTTCAAAAATCATGTAAAAAGTTCAAAAAAGTCTGACAAAATATTTAAAATTTAATTTTCAAAGTTCAAAAAGTCCAAATTATTTGTCTGGCAAAATGTCTAAAAGTCAGCATTATCTCTGAAATTTTCTGAGTTCAAAAAGTCATAATAATTTTTCCATTACAAAAAATTCTGACATAATATCAGAAAGTTGCCTTGATTTATAAAATTTTCAATGCTCAAAAAGCATAAATTATTTGTCTGACAAAATGTCTAAAAATCGACATTATCTCTAAAAAATTTTTAAAGTCTAAAAAGTCAATAAAAATCTGAAGATTTTCCCAAGTCCAAAGAAATCTAACAAAATGACTGAAAGTCGATTTTTTAAGTTCAATAAATGTAAATTGTTTGTGTGACAAAATGTTTAGAAATCAGAATTATCTCTGAAATTTTACAGGTTCAAAAAGTCAATAGAAATCTGAAAATTTTTCAAAGTCTGAAAAAAGTTTAAAAATCACCATTGCCTCTAAAATTTTCTGAGTTCAAAAAGTCAATGGAAATCTGAGAAATTTTTTCCAAGTCCAAAAAAGTCTGACAGAATGTCTAAAAGTCAGCGTGACAAAATTTCATCACGGAATTTCGTGACAGAATTTCGTCTCCTCCAATGCTAAAATTGCTGAAAAATGTTGTAAAAGTGACAGAAGCTCCTTGAAAAACATAAACATCAGTAAAATTAAGACCAAATGGTGAAAAATGAATGTTTTAGAAAATTTTATGAAAATTCTACTAATTTTAAGGAGTTTTTTTTTACGGATTTCATGAGATTTTGACCGTTTTTACAATTTTTTACTGTTTATTTTTATATTTTGACAATTTTAATAACATTTTGAACGCTTTTCATGATTTTTTGATAAATTTTTTCGTATTCACAGTGATTTATTGAAAATTTTTACAATTGTTACGAAATTTACGTCAGATGTTACGGTGACTTTTAGATATTCTGTCAGATTTTTTGAACTTGAAAAATTTATTAGAACTCGAATGAATTTTTAGGCTTTAAAAATTTCAACTTTTTGACCTTGAAAAATTTCAAGAAAGTTCAAATCAGACACCAAAAATATTCAAATTTCTACTGACTTTTTGTACTTAGAATTATACTTCGAAAATTTTTCAAAAAAATTCCATCGCGAAATTCACTCACGAAAATCCATTACGCTGACTTTTAGATATTTTTTCAGACATTTTTGGACTTGGAAAATTTTTCAGAATTCAAATTAATTTTTTGACTTGGAAAATTTCAAGAAAATATCAAAAATCACAACTTCATGGACTTGAAAAACTCAATCCTATGTTTTATAGCTTCATCGGTTTTGACCAATTTAATCATGATTAAGAAAAATTTAGTATTTTTCACAATGTTTGAACCAATTTTACAATCTGAAATTTTCCAAGTCCAAAAAGTCATCCAAGTAAACAAAATTTTGCAACTCAAGAATTTTCCTGATCACCAGATATAAAATCCACGTCAAAATAAAAGTTTTTGAGATATCATATTAGTGTCAATAATTTTTTTTAATTTACAAATTTTTAAAACAATTTTTCGTGATTTAGTGAGAGGATGCTATTTTGTTGGGGGGAGAGGGAGGGGGTACATCCTTCATTGCAAAAAAGGGCTGCTAAAAATCCTGCAAAAGTGCTGCTTTTTGGTTTCGACATTTTGTCGGACAGCCCGTTGAAACAAAATTTACGTATTTAATAAATCTGAACTCATAAAAAAGGAATAATTTTACGAATCAAGTGATTTGAAATTGATCAATTGAACGACATTGGCACAATCTAAACTGCAAAAATTATTGGCTATCGGAGAAAATTTTCGAGCATGTGACTGCAATTCTCCACTGACCAGCCATCTCCTCGTTAATCAGTCGAAGTTTTTTTGTGTTTGACGGTTTGCGTTTTTGTAACATCAGCATTGCATCAAGATTGAGATATCAAACCTCTATACTTTTGTTGGATTATCATTTACCAATAATGTAGAAACTATTTCTTATTTGACAAAAGATACTTATACGCTGTGAAATGGAAACGAGAGAAGTTTAACTAGATTTAGCATGTAGCAAAGTCGAATTGTTCGCACACGTGGGGTCGAAAATACGACTACGAACGATGCAGCGATGACGAGGCATGTTGAGATTCAATTTGAAATCAGTATAGTAGCAGCAGGTTGATGCTAAGATGATGTATAGATGAAGAGGTACGATACACAGACAAAAAAGACAGGAGATTAAGAAAGAGAAGGAAAAAAGCAGGAAGAAAAATCCTCGATCGAGTGAGGTAAAGGAGGAACAAGGAATACCACGACCAGAAGAAAGGTAAATTAACACGTACGGAATTTCCGGCTGCGGTATTACGTATTATACGAACGTTGCTGCGGCGATTTTTTCTTTTTCTGTGCTTTTTTTTTACCTAGGCGATATTTAGCGCGGGACTTAGATCGGGGGATATTTATTCGTCTCGGATGATTTTGCTTTTCCCTTTTTAAATGGTTTTTACTACACTTTGAACGGTTTTATTGCTTCCTGGGACATGGTTATGTAGACGTTCTAACTAGGTCACTTTTTCAATTACGAAGATCCTATTTTTTTTTCCTTCGTCTTCATCTTTTTTTTTTTCATTTTTTCCTTCGTCAGGTTCTCCTCGGCTCGTACCCTTTCTTCGGTCGTTGTGCGAGCATCGGTTGTGTATATGTACACGTACGATATACGTTTAGCAACATGGTCGAGCGAAAGAAAAACGAAGGTTTATCGTTTTATGGAAGGACGAAAATAATATATAAGAAAAGAGCGAAAAAATTCGACAACGATGGCGACGACGAGGAAGTAAAGTAACGTGTTATCGAAAGAGGCGGATAATTCGAGGGAGTCGCAGGGAGACGGTGCTGTGACTTTGACAGTCACGTTTTTGTGTAGCATTTTGTGCTGCATGTCGTGGCGATAAAATTGTTATTATTTGCTCTTTCTAAGATAGTAACCGAGTCGTGCCAATTTTTGTGACCAATATTTGAAGCGATTCGGGGTGCCGATGCCGAGGTCAAGGTTGAACAGATGATTGGGCGTAGAAATATGGATGAGCCTTAGATCTAATTTCGGAGTCTTTTTCATTTCGTGGAATTGGTGTTTCTTTTTGGGAAATTCGCATAGAGAAGCAGGAGTTTATGTAATCGAGCAATGCAACATGTGTTTGCGTTGTTTGTTTATGGTATCGTGAAATTTTACCAAATGTTTGTATTATGATGAAATACCTACGTCGCCTTGATACTTGTATCATGGTTGAATTATTATGGGTTAGTGTATCGCTCGCCTAATTAAACATTCGAAAATATACGGAAATTGCAAGTGGAACGGTGTATGCGTGTTTATAAGGGTACTTCGCAGCATGATAGAGGCTGATTGTGAGATTAGTTCCTCTCGATAGGTGATTTTATGGGAATATCCACCTGGATGACGATTTCGTTGGGGGTTCAAAATCAAACGAGAGTCTTGGGGTGTTGAACTATTAGGACGTGAATATGTAGTATTGAAAATACGAGAGATTTGCTTCGATACAGATCGTTATTAGATGTGTATTGATGAGTTTCAACATCGAGTTTTTGAGATCCCACATTTCTTTCACACACTCGGCCCTCATACTTCGCGATTTCAATCACATTAAGAATGCAGAATATACAAATAACGAAAAAAAAAAACGAGTCGTTCCACTATGTCCTAGAGGATTATGTCCTAATTCCCTTTTTCCTTCAAAAAGGGGGAAAAGTGGATTATATCCTAAAAAATTGTTAGTAAATAAAAATTTTCCTCCATCGGAGAGAAAAGGGAGAAATTGTGGATTATGCCCTAATCTTTTTTTTCACACGTTCTTGTTAAAAAAAAATTCGAATTAAAACTTGATTTCGGAAGGGGTGCGAAAAATACGGAATTTTTCAAGTTAATTTTTTAGAAACTTATCGATAGTTAATTTTTCAATATTTCTAAACAATTCAAAATTCAATGCTCATTGTTCAACATTTGTTTCAAGCAATCGAGGCAAATAATTTTTCGATGTTCTTGTAAGTAGCGAAAATCAAAATAAAATTCAAAAAATTCTGCATTTTTCGTACCCCTGCCAAAATAAATTTTTAATTTGTTTTTTTTTTAACAAGAAAGTATGAAAAAAATGATTAAAAAAAATTAATGTTAACAAATTTTGGAAAATGCATTACTCTGGAAAATCCCACATTTTTCGAACCCTTGCCAAAAATTCAATTTTGGAGTTTGAACGAATAAAATGAAGAAAATAATGGAAAATGTTGAAGAAAAGAACATTCTACCTTTAGAAAAAATCAAACATATCATCTTAAAAAATTCCATATTTTTCGAACCCCTACCAAAAATTCAATTTTCAATTTGAAAATTTTGTTTTGCGCGAAAATATTTGAAATTGTATCCACTTTTAATATATTCAGCTGCGATACTGAGAGTTTATTTCAAAATGGTGTTTTTCAGAAACAAAGTGTTCAACGTAAAATCCTTATTTATGAATAAATCCAATGTTAAACTTTGAGGCTCGTGAGCGCAGGTTTAATTTTGTTCAAAAAATTTGAAAAAATGCTGAGATTAGTTTTAGGTTAGAGGGAAATTTTTATTTACTACAAAAATTTTAGGATATAATCGACTTTTTCCCCTTTTTGAGGGAAAAGGGAATTAGGACATAATCCTCTAGGACATAGTGAAATTCACCAAAAAAACATTACTCCAATTTCAAAGATCCTCTGAGCATGTTCATAGAACACATTATCGTAATTTCATTCAAACTCGAATCGATTTTAATTCTCGATAAAAAAAAACCACCTCATCCACTCCTCCCTCCTTCTACTAACAGCGCCGCATATCCTGTCAGCAATTCTTATCGTCACCTTAATACGTATTTTCAGCATGGAAATTTGAAAATATGTAAACCCCTAGTACATACAAAGGCATTACGACGAGACGAGGAAAAATTCGATGTCGATAACCGCGCGAATATAAGAAAAGGCGAAAAAAAAATTCATGAAAAAAACAAAATGTGTATCGTTTCGCCTACACACACATATACATACTCGGATATGCCATACAAGTCCTTCATCCCCTAACTCCTCTCCTTCATCCCTTCGCAACATATCCGTTTCGTTTCGTTCTGCGTATACGAAAAATCTAAGTGCAAACGTGACGTGAAGATTGTCTCGCTGACAAAATGGAATACGTGTTACATCGAATCAATGCATTTTTAATACAAAGCTCTATACCGCTACATCTCTTCCGCACGTCGCAGCTGCCATAAAAAAAGAATTCCATCGCTCGCCCCCCCTTCGCCATTCCGATTCTATCGCTTTTGACGCGCCGCATATTCGCGTATTTTCATTTCAACCACCGCAACAAGCGACCCGACGTCGCAGCCCCTTCGTCGGTATATAGCGCCACAATGTAACACATTATTGTCGCTTTGAATCTGTTTCTTTTTATATACAGTGCTAAGTACGCTACGTAAGTACATAGTACAGCATGTACTTATAAGTTGAATAAACTGGGACAAAGATTCAACCAGCTATTAAAACAGTAATGCGAGCGTATGTCGAATCGACGAAAAAAAATACCAAATTTCAACCAACATCGCGTCGTATATTACGTACTCCGCGTTCTCTCAAGTATCGTTCCGCACTCGTCTTCCGTCACCTTGCCTGACAACTTATGAACAAATACTTTGTTTTAGTATAGCAGCGACATCAACTATTGGATTTTTACGTCTTTTATGGTACGTATGTATTCTCTTTATCGCGTCACGTCTTCCTTTTTCTCCCCCTTGGCAACTCGATCTGTTCCTATTCATATTGCATTTTCGTCAAAAAAGGTCATATCCTATATACCAAGTGTATTCCTAGTTCCTACAGACCAAAGGAGATATTAAAAATTTAAAAAAAAATTCTAACGCAGCAAATGCGTTAGAAAAACTGATTTTCGCACATGTCAATTTCATAATAAATCTTCAACAATCATAAAAATTTCACTTGAAACGAAATTTGAATTTTAGAAATATGCAAACTATATCATTGCGAATATCTCGAAAACTAGTTCACGAAAATGAAAATACTATATGACCTTTTTGGTGGACCTTTTCAAATACTATAAAAAAGATCATGTGCAATTTTCTCGTAATTGCAATATTCAAGACGTTAGAGGTGTTGGAAAATTTTATTCGCGAATATCTCGAAAACCGGTTCACAAAAATGAAAATCGTATATGACCTTTTTGGTGGACCTTTTCAAATACTATAAAAAATGTTATGTGCAATTTTCACGTAACTGTAATATTCAAGGCACTCAAGGTATTTAGAAATTTCAATCAGCAATATCTCGAGAACCGGTTCACAAAAATGAAAAAAATATATTTCCTTTTTTATGTATCCTTTGAAATACCATCAAAAAGATCATTTATAAATTTCACGTAACTGCTTTTTTTACGGTGCTACAGGTATTGATTCTCAAAAATCAGCTAAAATTGGGTTTTTGGTTTTTTCAAATTAAGGCCTCATATGTATCTATAATTTTAAAATTAGATACTTCGAAAAAATTATACTGTTTACTATAGGGCGGGTCATCATTTATTTTTTTTTAAAAAGTTGGAGGAGGATTGAAAAAAAGTTGTGTACTGACGTCAAAAAACTGTGGAAAAAATTTTAGGTTTCTGACTTGAACTCCTTTTTTGAGAATTGGGTTCAAAATTTTGAGATCTTCAAAAATCAGAAAAAATCGATTAAAAAACGTTGTCGGAATTTAGTCGTATTGTTACCATGAAAATAGAAAAAAATTTCCCTATTTTTCCACATATTTTTCAAGGGGTGTTCAAATGGTTTTGAATTACTCTGAAATCACATCAAATTGCAAGATGACTTCGAGTAATGAAGGAAATTTGAGAAACCTAAAAAGGAAATGTAGTCGGGGTTTGCCTTATGTGTATCTAAAGTCGATAATCGAACCCCTAATATCGATCAAACCATATGTAATGGATTTTATTTTCCAAATTCGAGAAATCCTCAAAATGCACAAAAATCATCTAAAAACTCTAAAAAAAATCAAAAAAATTTCAAAATTATTTTTATGATTTTTCGAAAATTTCAAAATTTTGAACCCCTTTCTGGAAATGGTGGTTCAATGGGCAAAGACCCATACTTTTTTCCATGAACTTTTAACGTCACCTCACAACTTTTTTTCGATCCACTCTCTTACTTTCCAGAACAAGTCAATGACGACCCACCCTATTATTCACGTCTATTTAATTTTGGATTTTCATTTTTTTCATACCTCTTTCGGCCCTCCACCCCCAAAAAAATCGGAAGTGGGACTGGTTTAATAATTCTATATGTAAGCAGTTCCATTATTAATATCAAAAAACCACGCTCTTCAAGTCTACTTGGCTTTTGGATTTTTTTTATCCAAAACATAAAAAAACAACCCCTAGATTTTGACTGCTATAATGATTTGATGGTTTCATAATTCATATAAAAAAACCATGTTATGTTTGGGTTTGAATTTTATGAGATTTTTAGACTCCCTCCCCTCCCACCAACAGACCACAATCTCATCAATTCTAGATTGGATCAGCACATATGGAAGTTATATGGTTTAACATTGAAAAAAAAAACATGTTAATTTGGTGTTAAATTTTTTTTTTTTAAACTACGTTTTCCAGTTTTAATTTACCTTTGAGATTTTGAACAAAAAATTAAAAATGAAATTGGCGGCCGATTTAACATTCCTATAACTTGTAAAAATTTTGTCAGACCTTACAAAAGTAATAAAAATTTAGTTTCGAAAAATCTCTTATCCTCCAATCTTTGTTTCAATTTTTGATCCCAAAAATGCATTAAAATGCAACTAAAATCTTTCCAATGAGTATTTCAAAATTTGTTGTAGTTGAAATTATTTGAAAAATGAATAAAATCGAGAAACTTCGATTTTTTTTGCTTTTTTTAAAGAATTGAGTATTCTTGACTCTAGAAAATGTCACATGAAATAAGTTGAAAAAAAAATCAAAGTTCCTCAATTTTGCTGAAATTGCAGTATATGAGAGATATCGACTTGAAACAAGCCAAGTCATGATTTTTAGCACTCAAAGTCATCTTGAAAAAGTTGTGGATTCCCAAAATGGAGTCATTCGGGAATTTTTCAAAAAAATTGGAAAAAAGGGTGAAAGTGAACGAATTTGGTCTAAATACTGGTTGATGATGTATTTTGGTGTTATTAATGATATATTGCAAGAAAAAAAAAATCGATCAAAAATGACCCATTTAAGGGGGGAAAATAGGCGAAAAAATCGGTTTTTTGTATTTTTGATGATGACGTACCACGATATCAAGTTTTACAAAAATATAACGTTGTACATCGAGACTAAGTACATAATTTTTTCTTTTTTTAGAATTACATCTCTGAAAGGGGTTACCAAAATGGCCTTTAGAAAGCTTAAAATGCCCATTTGGCCTTGAAAAAATGCTCGAAATTTTTTTCAAAAAATTCCAAAAATCACCCTTGATACTTTCTACCATCTCGGCAAGTTTGAAAAAATTCGGTTAAAAACTGCCAAAAATAGAAATTTTAAGGAAAATTCATAATTAACCTCCCAGAAGGGGTTAGGGGTGAGATATCGAGCTAAAAATTTTGTCATTTAGGTTTTAGACCATAAGGACCCACTTTCACTGGATAATTTTAAATTTGGTGCTCAGGGCCAAATCACCCTTATAAATCTGGCTATGCCCTTTATATGTAGTCTAAATCAAAGATTAAAAATCTCTAAAATTTTCAAAGTCCAAAAAGTCTTTCACTTTGAATTTTGACGAAACTTGAAAATTCTAGATTTTTGGACTTGGAAATTTCAAAATACCATTCTGACAAATTCTTGTAATTTTCCAAGTCAACAAGTCAGAATCTCAAAAGTCGAATATCTAAAAATTTTCAAGTCCAAAAATCCAAGATGTTCAAATTTTCCAGGTCCAAAAAGTCATCTTTCAGCGTTATATTATATTACCCGAAATTTAGGTTGCCCCCCCCCCGGTCATTTGCCATCATCATATTAGAAACTGTTATAGTGAGATTTACCATCATAATGTATAAAAATTGCTGGAATTTTTCCAACAATTCCAACGTTTTTAAAAAAAGAATCAAAATGAAACAAACTCATTCAAACTTTTCAATATTCTAACAATTTTAAAGCAGATTTACCCATTTCTACAATATTCCAATAATCGTGTCAAAACCCCATTATTAAAAAATTTCCAAATTAGCCGACAAAATTTACGATCTTCAGATAACCAATTTGCAATATTTTTCCTCAACAATTCACCATTAATCTGGGCCAAAAAATAAGCTATTTCAACAAGAACTACGTAGGTATACAAATTTCGCCTCGCACAGATAGAAAAAAGTTTTTCGCATTCGGATAGTCGAAACTGCCGCATCATCAAAACGGGAATCGGTGAACTATGACGGACACAAGTCCCATATAAACCATTCGTAGATACAACTTTCTCGAAACTAGAGAACCCATCGCTCTGCCCATGCCGCCGCCGCATTGATAGGGGAAAAAAGAGCGCAGAATAAAAAACGTTATTTTCGCAATCCGCTATTCTACGCCGGCTGAATATCTTCCCTTTACACCCCTCCGCCTACCCCTATCATTTCTTCTTTCGCTACAAAATCTCTATGTTCGAGTAATTTTCGGGGCAAAAAAATTTAATAGCGTGTTTCCAAAATACGCATATATACGATAAAGTACTACATAAATTCCAAGGTCAATTTTTTTCGACAGGTTTTTTTTTCCTCGTCGGCGTCATCGACGACGCGAAGGCGACATTCGCACAGAACGAACGCAGCGAACAAAAAATTACCATTGCCAATTTTTTTCCTGACGATTTGGCAAATTTTAAAATTGTTACGAGCTTGACAGTGATAGCGAATAATTTATCGCTTCGAGAGTTTTTACAACGCGCTCGACACACGATTTCTTCGGCATCGGCATCGTCAGCAGTGACGATGCTACTTATAAACTTTTCATTTCGCGCCCTTTTCTCTCGCTCTTTCGATCGAATTACTTCTAAACGAGTGTCGAAAAGATATCGCGCTGATGTCGAGCAAAAAAACGCCGGCGTCGCGCAATTATTCTAATTGAAAAATGTGCACGACGATTACGAAGAGCGAAAAAATTGAGAAATTTATGTATCGCAGGTCAACCAGTCGCCCAAAAAAATCTAACTCGTGTAAGTATTGCTATTTCTATAAATTCGTTTTCGTTTCGAGTTTTTGCTCCTTCGAAGGCGAAAATATCAAAATTTATGACGCAATGTGTGGCGTGTAGGAGGAGTTTTCTAAAGTCTTAGCACCATAGAATTCGAAAACTTTGCAGTAGGTATATTTTGAAATGGGCTGTGCGTATAGCAACAAGAGTAATCGTAGTTTACTTCGAAATTCACCTTGACTCGATGACATTATCGCGAATAAAAACTCATTAAGGGACGATTTCGTTTACTTTCTAACAAAAATTGATGAAATTTGAGGTGTGGATATTTTAAATTGTCTAAAGAAAATATTGGGTGCTATTTTCAAATCGTTGAGTATTTTTCGAGAAAAAATATAATTAGAAAACACGTATTTTTCTTGATATCTATCTATTAATTTTTTTAAACCACTCAAGTGAACTAAAATTGCATTTAATTTTTTTTTCAGACTGATTCAAAGAATCTGCATTTGAAATTTAAGAAATTTTCGTTCAATAGATCTCCATATCAAACCGATCAAAGATTTACGTGACTCTAATAGAAATTGACCAGACGCAGGATAGGCAAAAAAGTAAACAGAATCAACTCTCAAACCAAAAAAAAAAAAAAAACATTGTGGTTTTAAGGGGTAGAAATAGTTTAAAAGCCAAAAATAAAACTGAGATAATGTAATTTCACAGTCAACTAGATCCATTTTTCAAAAAAATTTCAATTTTGAAGAAATCATTTGAAAAATTAGAATTAAATAAAAAATCATTATACGAAATAACTGATTCAGAAAATTGGTATTCTGAAGAATGGAAATTGATACTGATTTTAAAATCTTCGTTTGATAATCTATTGAGAGAGATCTTGAATCGAAAAAATTCACAGAGGATCAATAACTGAAAATATACGGCTCGAATTTGATCAAGAGTTAATTTTTCAAGTTTTGGTAAATTTTGAAAACTTAAAAATCGTCATTTTTCAGCATAAAACGAGACATCATTGAAATAAAGTACTCCTACAAAAAAATTGATAAAACCAATTCAAGTGTCTGGCTGGAACTCACTGGAATGGTGGATTTTCTCGTTAAAATTCTCCAAACGTGGTGAGAACCAAATTTTCAGCTGCCTGAGTTGATTTTTACGCCTTCTGGAAAAATTGAAAATTACTGAGGGAAATCAAAATCTCGCTGGAGGCTTCAGAATGGACGAAAATGATGGAATTCAGATTGAGGAGGTCAATATCGAAAAGAGACCTACTTTTTATCAATCCATTCATATATATAAAATCCACGACGTGTCCGTCTGCCCATCTGTCCGTCCGTAACGCTAAGATTTTTCGTGACTTTTAAACATTTTGTCAGACTTTGTGTTGATGACATTTTAAAAAAATCCTAAAATGACCAAAAAGATGATTTTTACCTTGAAATGACAATTTTGACTA
>FIZU01062247.1:0-13511 GCA_900064475.1 Pseudococcus longispinus
CATTTTTCGTGTAAAATGTAAAATATCTAATTCTACGTGTAGAATATCAACCCTGCAAACATGCATACACTTATGTAGTTTTGGCAGCTGTATCTCTGGTTTGAAGGCGATGCACTGCAACCAGAACACCCTGTATAGTGACTTCCCTGCAAATATTCAAAAATACGATTTATTTATTTTGATTAAGGCATAATTGCTCTGAAAATTTGACAATTTTTCTGACACATTGAATAATTTTCATCACATTCTGGAAATTTTTTTTCAAAACTTTTGAATATTTCATGAAACTTTTTATAAGTAATTTTCGAAGTTTTTCTTGAGAAATTGACCCCTTTAATTACAATTTCATTCAGTTTTATCTAATTTTGAACTATTTATGAAATTTTTGGGCAACTTGAAAGATATTTTAAAGTAATTTTTTTGGAATGTTAGATGACTTTTTTCGTGATTTTTTACCGATATGCAAGCACTTCCGAATCATTCCCCATATCACAACTCGTTCATTCAGCATATTGACAACCCCTGGCTCAATTACTTTTTCAAGAGGTAAAAAAAAAGAGAGAGAAAAAAACCAAGCGCAAAAAAGTACAAAATCTCTTACAATTTTATATTCATTTAGCCCTCCAATAAAACCTCTAAACCGTTTACCTCGCGCGGAGCATCCCTTTCAAAAAAAAAAAAAAAGGATAAAAAAGGAAAAAAACCCGCTAACAATGGAAAATGGACACCGTTACTCGATTAAAAATTAAATCCGATTAAAAAGGCAGTACACGGTACAACGATCGGTATAATTTAAAGAAAAACACCATCCTTTGAATAATTCAACGTTTAAATATCTTACGCTCGAACAACTCATTAGTATTTTTTAACTCGCTTTTATCGGAGTTAATTTAAAACCGCGTTGTCGCCGTAATTGCGCTGCTTTAATTTACCAAATACACTGGCTTCGTAACCGTACCGAAATCTCTGCTTTGTGTGATGTACGAGTTGAGTACTTTGCGTTTGGAAGGCGTTTTAACGTATTTAAATCACAGCACATGATCGATTTACTCGCTTATATGAAGCTACATTTAAAGGACAAGAGGGTCACAAGGGGTTGTTTTGAAACGGTGATCTTTAAATGACCAAAGTTTTCGACACATCGAGCCAAAACTTTACAGAGAAGTTGGGTAAATTGTGCTAGCAGGGTTAGCTCGTTCGGCTGCGTGTATTTAACGAAACGAAATTTATGCAGTTTATAATACTCCGGTCGGGTCGTTGCCGAATCTCGAAACGAAATTAGCTAATTACTGGTTCGTCGAAGAATTCGCGGAGTGGATGTTTTTCGAGTAAAAGGAAACTGTCGTCGTAGGGTCAATTTTTAATGAGTAATTTGGCATTGTACTATTTTTATTACGATTTTCAAACCAGATACCGTCGAATAAACGAATTGAATTAAAAAGGGTAACAAAAAAACAAATTAAAAGTGTTCTTTTGTCGCCGAAATCTAATCGAGCGTGAAAGCTCTTTCGACCAACCGAAGCGAAACTTTTCGTACGTATAAGAAAAAAACGAATTAACCATATCGAAACGTTTTGCAGCGGAAAATAACTAATTGAAGGGGTATCTAGATCTTTATAATGCGTACGTTGTTGGTCTCCGAAGAGAATACTGTATTCTTTATTCGCTATCCTGATTCTACTCTTCGTTATACTCGTACGAATCGGTCATCGTGCTCGTATTGTTTAATTAACCACTCGACCAAAGACGTACAAACGGATTCACGTCAATTTATAATGTTTTAAGTACACAATGCACGACCTACGGTAATGAAACAATTGATGAGACGTTTCGTATACGAAGTCGTATCGAAAGGTAACAAGACTCGTGCCTATTTTACCCTTTTGGAGATTGTGGGGGAAATTTAGGAAATTTTGTTATTTTTTCAACATAACTCGAGAAGAAAGCAATTTCGGGTAATTTTTATAATAACTTTTTTGAAAGAGGATAAAATTAGCTTTCAAATGATATGCTGACTTTTGGATTTCGAGTAATTTTTTATAAATTATTGCAGTTTTATGTCGTCACAGACGAAAAAAATTGAACAAAACTAAAAACTAACCCTATCATTCGAAACCTTATTCAATCCTCCTTCGAAATAGTCATTACGAAAATTCCTCAAAATTGCTTCCTTCTCAAGTTATTGAGCAAAAATAACAAAATATCGACGAGAAAACACATTATGTGAGCAAAATTTTGCCATTTTTTCAATATAACTTGAAAAGGAAGCAATTTCTGGAAATTTTCATAATAACTTTTTTGAAAGGAGATAAAATTAGCTTTCAAATGATGTGATGACTTTTTGATTTTGAGTAATTTTTTTAAATTATTGCAATTTTATATCCTAACAAATGAAAAAAATGAACAAAATTAAAAACTAACCCCATCTTTCGAAAGCTAATTGAATCCTCTTTCGAAATAGTTATTACGAAAATTTCTCAAAATGGCTTCCTTCTCAACTTATGCAGAAAAAATGACAAAATATTGAAAGAAAACGTAAAATTGTCGAACACGAAGTATGTGACTGACTGACTGACTGACTGATTAATATCTACAGTTGTAAATTGTCTATTGAGAATTTGGGATAATTTTCCATCCCATTCAACTCCTTTAGTTTTGAATTCAGGCAAATAATGAGATAACTTTTTCCTCGGAACTTTTCTCTTTCACCGAAACAGGTTAAATATGTAAATTTTTGTCTTTTCGTGGTAACGATGAAGGAGAATGAGTTACACCAAACGACAAAAATAACATAAAAGTTTCCAAGTTGAATAACCTTCGCTGTTTCACGTCTTGTAGCGGAAAACCTAGCTACTTTTACTCTCGAATGGTTTAGGTTTCGGCGAAACCGAAATATAACCGAGTTGAAGGCGGTGTGACGCAACGCACCCTGAGTAAGCAATTTATTTTCATCGTGCCAAAGAAATTTCAAGCTTAACACGATGTTAAGAGGCACGAGAACCAGCCATTTAGATTTCTTATCGTATCCACTCGCGTAGTCATTTGGTTTTAGGCTCGTTTAAGTCTCGGCAGGCTTAATTGTAGCAGGACGTGGCTCAGATTGGTTTGGAACTGCGACGATGTCGACGACTGGGGAGTATTTTTCTTTTGAACTATTTTGGGGTGGATGAAATATGGTTTTCAGATGTTTGATCGATGTTTTTACTTTGCGGGTACGAATTTGTGAAGTTATTGTTATGTGCCCGGGTGTCCATTGAGCACAAAAAACTCGAAATATCGAAAAAAAGGCATGAAATTTTGATAATTGGGAAAGAAAAACTAATTCAATTTTGAAGATTTGTTCAAATCTTCATTTATGCAAAGAGGCTGAAAAAAAACATTAGGTTCTTCCTACATTTGAATACGTAGTTCTTTAAAATATTTCGAAAGTTGTTGAAACAGGGTGTCTAATAGGTCATGGACGTTACAGATTTCAAAAATTACGAGGACATGGAAAAGTCATGGATTTTACTGTTGGAAGTAATGGATTTTTGACTTTTTATTATGCCAAATTCAGTTTGGATTATAATTAAATTGATTTTTTTTTCGTTTTTTTTTAATGTGTTCTTTGAATTTTTTTCTCATTACTAATGACAAAGGATCTAATTTTATACTGGATACTTTTTGTTAGACTTTTGAAAATTCTGGAACTGTAAAAAATTTATATTGTTTCAAAATTTGACATTTGGATATTTTTTTCAGACATTATAACATTTTGTTGACTTTATTAATTATGAGAGTTTACAAAATGTTATAGTTGTGAAAATAGTCTAAAATGTTGTAAAAGTTGTTAGAAATTTAATAAAAATTATTGAAAACGCTGCAAAACTTGAGATTAAGTTTTCAAAAATGTCAGAAACTTCGTAAAAATTGTCAGAAATTTCCTAAAAAATGAAATGCATGAAATGTTGTAAAGGTGGTAAAAAATTTAATTGAAATCCTTAAAATTATTTTAAAAGTAGCGAAACGGTTGTCAAAAACGTCTAAAATTTTGTAAAAATCATCAAAAATTTCATGAAAATTATTAAAAAGGATGCAAAAGTATAGATGAAGTCGTCTTAAATGCCTGAAACGTAAAAATGATAAAAAAGTGTACATAAATCATTGAAAATTGTTCAAAGGTCGTGTAAAAGTTGTAAAAATTACTGAAATGTTGAAAAATTGGCAAAAAATTCATTAAAATTATTGAAAATGTAGCAAAAGCGGTGAAAAAGTCGCCAGGAGTGCCTGAAAGGTCGTCAAAATTGTCAAAAAGTCGTAAAAATGTCTGAAATGTTGAAAAATTGGTCAAAAACCGTTGAAAATGTGGCAAAAGTTGTGGAAAAGTCGTGAAAAATGCAAGAAACGCTGAAAAAATTGTCAGAAAGCTCATAAACATAATTGAAAACTTTTCAAAAGTTGTAAAAAAAAAACGGACTTATCAACAAACAAACTTAGAGCCATTAAACCTTCAGCCAAATTTTGGTCCACTGCTCTACAAAAAAACCGAAGAGAAGAAATATCACTATGTAGACTGCGCATAGGTCACACTAAACTAACTCATGTGTATCTCCTAGAAAAAAAACCTCGTCCAACTTGCACTCTTTGCTCTGTTCCTATTACTGTTCAACACATCTTAATGAACTGTCCAAAATATCACAATTCGCGATCTAAATTCAACCTTTCGGATTCACTAACAACGGTATTAAGTAACGATCCCATCGCGGTGAACAATCTTTTTCAATTTCTAGAAGACTCAAGACTGCTAAACATGCTTTAATCACCGAATCCAGCCGTGCCTCTGGCCTTAGTAGCAGTAAAGGCACGTTAATTGGAAAAAAGTAAAAAGTAAGTAAGAAAAGAATTAGAATCAAAAATCGAAATAGTCGCGATTTTTGACCAAAATTCATCATTATTTTTATCTTAAAGTCACAAAATGTCATAAACATGATTCAAAAATCATAAAAAAATTCTTCTAGATTTTGAAATCTCGGAGACCCCACAATTTGAAATTACCTACATATTAATTCAATTTCGAAGTTATTAAAAAATTTATGATCTTGATGAATGAAAAGAAAAAACCAAAAGTAATAATTTTGAACTAAAAATCATAGATAATTTATAATCAAAGTATGTACATTCCAAAAATTATTTTCTCATTAAAAAATTACTGCACAATAAGCGGTAAAAAGGGTAGATTGCAGTCGAAATAATACTCCTCCAAAAATCACAGTAAAGCTCTGTTTGCGCAGATCCAAATGCTTTACCACACATAAAATTTCAGATACTGGCCCAATCTTCTGAAAATCAAATAACTACAGGTGTACTGAATAGGGTGGGAGAGATGAATTCAAGAACTCCTATCAACTTTATCACTAAAATATTTTGGTGCAAGTTCAATAATTTAAACAAGAAGCCGTTGAATGTAATCGTACGTAAAATTAAAAAATTCGATTGAAAATCGCCATAATCGCGTCGAAACGTCATCTCAATACGCGATGAAATTCGCACCGCAGCTACACAACAATTAAGCAATATATTTTGCCCGTAAACAATTATCCGAAATTACGTTCAATAAGTTGCCTTTGGAATTCGACATAAATACGTCGAGACCGAACGGCAAATCAACTAGGCAATTCATTTGACATGTTTTTTTGAACGCGAATAACGTGTAAATATATTGCCTAACCGATTTGCCGTAAATACGTTAAGATACCGTTTATCGTGTCGAGTACGTTAAATGAAATACGATACGACGGAGCACGTGTAAAACGTTACGTTGAATTGATCGAACCTTTTGCCCAGCGCGGCCGCGACGCGTCGAGGGTGTAAATTGAATATGTTGTAGGTGGTACTGGCTTGGCAGAGCGGAGGACGCGGCGAGGGCGAGTCAACGTGAAAAAATTTAACCTTTACAGTTTCCAAATCGACGACTTCTAAGATATTAAAACTCGATAAAATACATTATTTTCGAAAATTACGACGGTACGGTAAGTATTTCGCGTTTCGCCAAAAATTAAATCAACTCGGATACGAGCTCTACGAACGAGGTAAATTCGCAATACAAACCTTCTCCCTCTAGAATATATTTTTCCCCTTTTTTTTCTCTCTCTCTCTCTCTCTCTTTCTCTTTTCGTTAAATATATAATTATATTCTTTCGGATTTACGTCGTTGATCGCTTAAATAGCGTACAATTACGTTTTATTTCTTTTCTGCAGCGAGCTTTTCAAAATACATACCGAATAAACCGTAAATAACAACTTTTCTCATTTATGAAAGCAGGCGAAGAAAACAAGAAAAATAAAATTAAAAATGAAAACAAAACACACTCGATTAACGTTTCGCAATAAATATTCGTAATTTTACCGAAATACTGATGGCATCGTTAGTGCGGTTTCTGCGTCAGTGGATTTTTCTCTTTCATCTAATTAACTCGAAATGTAGCGAATACAAAAAAACATTTACGCCTACGACTTACGACTACGACCGTTCGCTATATTTTCTAATGTAAATTGATTTTTTTTTTCTCTTAATAAAATAAAAAGACATGGAAAAAAATGAAAGAGGAGAAGCTGAAAGTATTGAATCAACTAAACAGAATAAGGAAACTTTAAAGGCGAAGAAAAACTCGAAGGAAGCAAGAGAAATTCTATTAAACCTAAATCGTCGATTTGATGATAACGGATGAAAAACAAGTGAAACCCGCATTAAAAATAATTTAATTAATTAGATGCGAAAAATATTTACCGATCAAAGTCTCTGAACGCTACCGTAAAAAATAAACATTTTCCTATCTCTCGGCTCAATTGAGACAGCTATACGCTGATCAACGTCATTCTGTTGAAAAATGATTCAAAGTCGTTTTTCTCTCCCTCCTCTTAAACATGGGTGTAATGAAGTGAGAAAGTTCAAACTTTTGTTCGAACTACATCATCACATCCGCCGACTGTTGAAACAGGAAAATTGCGCAAAAATTGGGGTAAAAATTGAGGGGAGAGAGGATGAGGTAACTTGAAAACCAAAAATTTGAAAAGAGTTGCCATTTTGGACGATTTACATAACGCAATTTGGGCGATTTTAGAAGTCGATTTGCGGTCGTCTGCATTTTGCGACTATCGACGATTCGAGATTTCTCTTCAGAATTGATTTAATGTTTTTTGAGCAGTTGTTCATCTGTTCAATACTCAGTGCTTTGCGTCTCACTATAGAAGCCCTTGACACCCCCCGCCCCCGGTGAGTTTTAATTGTGTACTACTTACGTATAAAATTAATGAACCTAGGATATACTTTTGCTAACTATCAATTTTCATTTTCTGAAAGCTTAATATCCTCAAGCCAAAATTCAAGTCCAAAAAGTCTTAAATCTGACAATTCGTCTTGAAAAAATATATGTACCTATTTGTGAGGCGCTCTGTGAAAAGGTACCTTAATTCGGCAAAATCGATTTCGATTTTTTTAGCGTATCTAATAGTAAATTTTTTCCTGAAGTGTTCAAAAAAAAAAAAGGAAAATCGGTTGAAAATTGACTGAAATATTCCACTTTGAAGTTTTCACATAGAAAACTGATGTTTTGAGAAAAACGCTCCTAAAGTTTTGAAGCATATTTTTTAGATTTTTTTTTTTTCAAAAACCAAGGGACCGACTTGTTTTGTAGAAATGTTGCTGGAATTATGTTCTATAAAAATTCATCAAAAAGTGAGAAAATTCAATTTTTTTGCTCTCCTGAAAAATTTGCTTTACCGAATTAAGGTATACTTTCACAGAGCGCCTCACATTTCACGAATTATCACACTTTTTTTTAAAACAAGAGCTCTAAAATTTTCTCGTTTGAAAAAAGTCAAACACAATATGTGAAAGTTGATTTTTGAAACAAACTAAAATTTTCAAAGTTCAAAAAATTATCTGTCTGCCTTTATGCGTTATAAAGTTAGGTTCAAAAAATCAGTGAGAATCTATGAAATGTTCCAAGTCTAAAGTATGACAAAATGTACGAAAGTGAGACGTTATTTTTTCGTCTAGGTTTTTCATCACATGAAAAATCTGACAAAATGTCTAACAGTCAAATGTCGTTTTTAGCATAGGATACGCTTTTGCTATGGATAATCTTGCGGAAAAACTGACGAAATTCCGTAACGAAATTTCGTCACGATGACTTTCAGACATTATGTCAGACATTTTTGGGATTTGGAAAAATTTTCAGATTTCGATTGACTTTTTGAACTTGGAAAATTTTAGAGATAATGCTGACTTTTAGACATTTTTGTCAGACTTTTTTAGACTTGGAAAAAGTTTCAGATTTCCATTGACCTTAAGACATTTTATCCGATTTTTTTAGACTTGAAAAAATTTTCGTATTTATATGACCTTTAGATATTACGTCAGGCTTTTATAGACTTGGAAAAATTTTCAGATTTCCATTGACTTTTTTGAACTTGATAGATTTTAGAAATAATACTAATTTTTAAACATTTTGTCAGGTAAATGATTTAGACTTTTTGAACTCAGAAAATTGACTTTCAGACATTTTATCATACTTCTTTAGACTTGAAATTTTTTTTAGATTTCCATTGATTTTCCCGAAGTTGAATATTTTAGATACAATGCTGACTTTAAGTTAAACAAACAATTCAAACTTTTTAAAGTTGAAAAATTTCGATAAAATTTCAAATATCAAGTTTTTATGGACTTTACAAAATTCAATAAGCAAAAGCATATCTATGTTTTATAGTTTCGTGGGTAGTACGGAAATGGCGAGGACTTTTTTTCGTCACTTAAAAAATATCTGTAAGTGAATTTTTGAAACAAAAAATCTATTATTTACTCAATCTAAAAAGTAGTTGTTAACTACGTCAATTTCCAAGTCCAAAAAAGTCCGAAGTCTGACGAAAGTTCTAAAAGTCAGGTGTCGTTTTTTCGTTGTTTTTAACGGATTAAGTTATTGCAAAAGCATAGCACGTGCTAACAACATCACCCCTTACTTTAATTTATTACAAATATGTACTTAATTTCTTGCAATTTTTTCAAAAAAATAAAAAATAAAAATAGCCAAACCACTGCTAAATTGAGATAAATGCACAAAAAATCGTAGTTTTAGTACCTTTAAGCAATTTGAGCAATTAAAAATTGTAAAATTGAAGGTTCTCCTTCCAAAAACTCTGACAACACCGAATTTATCAGTAAAAATGGAGGTACCTAATACCTAGTACCTACAGAAGTAAGTACTACAAGCCATAATTTAGTATTTTTGAAAAATTGAATGGGGGCACGAAAGTTATGACTTATAAACGATACATCGAGATGACCTAGAAAAAAAATTTACCACTCTGACTCAACTCTTACTCCTCATCAATAACTCTCAATATCTCACCACGTTCAAAATAAAATTTGGCAGAAAATTTTTTGAACAAATTTCACCAAAAATATCATAAAATAACATTAGCAACCATTTTTCACATTTACTCCATTTTTTGAGAGATAGCTACTTGAAAAAGTAACTTTTCTCATTTTTTCAAAGTTTTCTGTAAAACGTGAAAAAGATACTCTAACGATATCAAGAAAAATTTTCTCAAAAATTAACTTTTACCTAACTAATAAAAATTAAAATGAAAAAAGACAATTTTTGTAAGGTAATTTTGTGAAATTGAATAAAGGTGAAAAATGGTAATTTTGAGTAAAAACATCCACACTAAAACCACTTTCGGTAAAATTTTTTCAAAAAAATGTTTCGTAAAATTTTCAACACCCTCCGCTCTCTCTCTTGTACCCGAGTTTTGAAAGAAAACTGGACAAAACGCGATCACCCCCATTAAATACGTTTCGAATGGTCGCTTTTTCAAGTACAACGCATATTTCAAAATACCGTAATTATCCTCCAGTGGTCGCCCAACATGAAAACTTACTCTTTCACATTTGAAAATTGGGTCGACCCCATTAGCCTCGGTTCCAACAAAAATCTGCCTAACAAAGGTAAATACTTGAACGAAGAGCACACGCAGGTACAAACGTACAGTCGGGTATTAAAATAGGAGATGAAAGAAAACGAGGTAATATCTTACCACGTTTTCACTATACCCAACACAGAGTAAGTATTCTTCGTAGCGAGAGATGTGAGAACGAGAAAAAAAAAGATAAATGGCGAATAAGCGAGGTAAATGGAGTTTACAAAAATACGTTAGCATTTAGACGTATAAAAAAAGGGAAAAATGTAATTCGGCTGGTAAAAATTTCGGATAAACTCGCCTCCTTAATACGACTGCCATAATAAAACGGGCTCGACGACGAAAGAGGGAAAAATATTGATGATGATTTCGCGCTTTTAAATTATATTTTAAAAATAAAAGGAAAATAAAACGAGCAAGATACATACGAAGGGTGAGAGAGAAAGCGAAAAATTGAGAAAAAAAAGAAGAAATAAAGTTACAGATACGTACTACTCTACGTCGTCGGCTTGTGTATAGCATTACGTAGAAAAAGTCGAATATACGCGTTACTCGCGAACTGCAGTCGCAAATACATAAAAACGCAGACGAAAGAAAAAAGAGAAAAAAAAATTAAAAATGTTTTTACAACGTTGCCTTACAAGGCGTAAGTATTGCTTTTGCTTTATACGTATTATATATAAAAATGTTGCTAGTAACCCGTTAAGCATTTTACGTCGAGTATAAATGAAGTGAATAGAAGGTAAAAAAAAACGGCGAGAGCACCTGCCTGTGGATAAAGTTGAAAAGAAAGAACAGAGTTTAAAAGCGAAATAAAAAATAGAAACCACTGCGAAATAGGTAGTTTATAAATTAAAACTAAAAAATAAGCTTTTTGAGAACTGTCGTCGTACCATTAATTTCCATTTTAAAAGCTCTCCCTGACGTCGCAATTTTCCTCCGAACACAGCCTCGTAATTACTGTTAATTGTTAATTTCCTTTCATTTAAGATATTCTATTCCTATATCATGAGAGCATAAAGAACCTACTAAGAAGTTGGAATTGTCAACTTTATACCTACAAAAAGAGCACAAATTAAAGAAAGAGATGACAACGGAAAAAGAATAAAAAAAAAAAAGAATACAGAAGATGACGACGACGACGACGACGACGATGAAGAAGAAGTAGAACGAGAAGTAGCACTGAAAACCCCCAGCCAAGAATCACAATAAAAAATTTTTCCAAGTTTTTAATTTTTCTTGCAACGTTTAACATCATCGTCTAATGTGACTTTATTTTCTGTTTTTTTCCCTCGTCATCGTTCGTTTCGCTATGCTTAAATTTTCTGACTTTCTAGCTTTCCCTTCTTACCCCATTTCGTCCGAGTTTCTTTTTTCTGCGTATTTTTTTTCCTCGCTCGTACGAGCATAAGACGCGTAAATCGTACGAATAAGCGTGGAAATTGCACATGTGTTCGGGCTGATTTAGAATTTGGCATTTTATCTCATTCGTTTCACAATTTCACTCGTTCTTAACGAGCACGTACCGTCACAGATTATCTTGCGTTGGAATTTTTGCCAGTGAAATTGGCGTGTTTGCGATTTTAAGGGTGTATTATACTCGAACGTAGGTAATCGGTATAGGTACGAGTAGGTATAAACTAGAGGTACCTATACTCTATACGTATAATACGAGCAGCCGAGTTATGATAACGAAGCTGCTTCATAGGAATCACCTATTGCGTATAATGATAATGGAAACGCTTAATACTCTGTTCGACTGAATAATTCAAACCCGAAAAAAACCTCGCCTCGTGCCGAAGGGTACATCTCATTTGTAGTTGATTAAATACGAAATTAATGTAGAAAATCCCCGGAGTGATTTACGGTTCGCGTATCAGCGATTTAATTTATTATTCAAGCCACTTTTAAATATTATCAACACACTTATACCCAACCACCGACATCGCGACCTCGTCGCGTCTCGCCTTCGAGTATAGAACGCTTTTGCTTTTCATTTTTTTCTCTCTCTTTTCAGTACGTCGCGTCGTATTTTAGACCTATTATTCTTTGTTTTCGCCTCTGTCGTTCTTTCTCCATTTTCCAACCAAATCGCGACACGTAGATCCGACGAAGGCGTCGGAATCGTTTTAAAAACGTGGCGACGAATGGCGAACAACGGTGCAGTATATAGATATACTGATATAGGTACCTAATTCCTTTCTTTTCGTATCGCGTATTTCGTTTCGTTTTTCGTTTTTCTATTATCTGCGTAAAAATTACCACGCACCGATGGTATTCAAATTTTCGCGCACTTATTCTTTTAGACGTGCGGTGCGGAGCGCGAGCGGCGCGGCGCGTGAAAAGAATCCAATTGCTTTGTTCGTTGGATTACAAATACAAATATTCGATAAAGTTGATGTATCGTGGCGTAGGGTCGCGTCGCGTCTCGTCTCGTCTCGTCTCGTCGTTATTTTTTAAAAGCCTTACGCGCACCCAGCCAGCTTTTGTTTTTATCAAATTGAAAATTTCGAAATTCGTCTAAATATCTGCGTACTAGAATCCACGTGTAAGGTGCTTTCATCGCTTCGGCGTATGGGTTCGTCAAATTGCCGCGTTATCTAAGTTAAAAATCAGGCTAGAAGATGCCGAAACAGCGTAGGAGTAAATAGTATACTATTTTCAGGCTCGATTATCTTCTAGATGCGAGTATTAAATTACTTCAACTCGCCGAAGAAACAGAAATTGGAAATGAAAGAAAATTTTGGTTAAAAGTGTCTCACGTTCCCTTTTAAAAATGGGCGTCTGTATACGACGATAGATCCTGTTTTCACATATAACGTCTCTTTTATACATTTCTCGAACGCGTCTCACATAGATTCTCAAATCTAATGATTGCGAGATTTGTCCAGTTTTCGGTAATTCAGGTGACGAGGCATGGGCAAATGAAGAAACTAATTCCTGATTAGTGATCAACGAGTCAAAATACTCGGATAGACATTATTTTCACCATCATTTTAACCCTTTCGTGCCTGAGAAGAAACTGAAGGTTACTTTTCAACAATTTGCGTGCGAATGTGATCTCCAGGGTGAGACTAGAAGAAAATTTCGAAGAATTTTTTGAAACTGAAATTCTTACACAGGAACTAGGTACCTACCTAAGTTAACTATTTGTAACATTTCCTGTTGGAATGAGGTAGATAATCGTAAGCAAAGGTAATGAAAGATTTTTTGCTAAAAATTGATGAGAAAACAAAAAAAGTACACACTACCATCTGCCCATTTGCCGCTAGACAGAGTTGCCTTGAAAAAATTAAAATTTCAAACCATTCGTTAAATTGTTCCCATAATTATGGGATACAATTCATTTTACTTCGAAAGTTTTTGCATTGAAAATTAATTAAATAAAAAAATTCAAGGATTGTAGAGGACGTTTTTTATTTAAGGTGTAGTGGGGTAATTGCAAAATTGGGGTAATTGCAAAATCGCGACCTTCTGGCCGTTAGGTTCAATTTTGGACCCCAACACCTAAAGGGGGTTATAAGTACTAGTGTCTAGCACAACATGACGCAATG